>PVIH01016689.1:0-12324 GCA_004025045.1 Sigmodon hispidus
ACCAGTATATATAAATAGGGTCTATAGTATCTACTATGGCCATTAAGTAATATGTTTTCACATGAAGACATATGTAATATATAAACACAAATATTAATGGTATATCATATTTAAGCATATTTTCATATTTTTACATATAAAATACTGAATATATGTAGAGATATATCTATTTAAATATTAAAATTAAACTGTAAAATAATATTAATGTTAATTCTAATATACATAACTTAGTCATTCTATACTATATATGATATTTGCTACAGTTAATGCTATTTATAATATATTATGCCCATAAATTATACCTTCATACACATATAGGGTAAATAGTAGACTGATGAGGAATTTATTTAACAATGAGGCAGAGAAATGTTAGTGCTGCTATATTGATCAATGCAGAGAACATGCTTGTAATCTATCTACATTTTGTTTTTACCTAACAATGTAGTAAAGTTTAAGTAAACAACAAGACTTCCTTTACAATGACTGTGAATAAATTTCCCCAGTGAGTTCTTTTAGACCCATCTGGGTCATTTTGCAATTTTCTGATATTCTAGTCGAAATAAAAACTAGGTGTTTTTTCATATGGTCTGCTTTTTCAAGTTCAGTGTTGTCTGCTATCCCATGCTTTGGGTGAGGCTAAGTCAATAGACTACCAAGAAGTTACCTAGGAAATCTGTATCAAAGCTACAGCTTCCTTATTCAGGTGAGATCTGCCTTTTCCAATCTATGCCCCTAGTCATGATCATGTCTTAGTTTATGGTGAGGAGTATATCAATAATTTTGTTTTGTTCTACATTTACCTTAAGCTATTTTCCCACCTTAACTTTATAATAATATGACTAATAAAATCTAATCACAAAATTAGATTCCATATCTTTTTATAAATTATACTGCTATTTACTATTATTTAAAAGGTACAAAACAAACCTTGAAAATATTTTATGGAATTACTCTTGTATTCTGAAAATTTTTATTTATTATTATTATTCTCTGAGTGTGTTTGTGTGTGTATGCATGTGTGTGTGTGTCTGAAAGCCAGAAGAAAGAATCAGTGGTTGTAGCTCCCAAATTTGTGTGCTGGGAACTGAGTTCCAGTCCTATGCAAGAACATCCAGAACTCTTAACTATTAAGTCATTTCTTCAGTCCTGAAATTATTCTCTTATTTAAAATCAGATGGACAAAAGAAATATGAGAAGCAAAATCTTATGCAATTTTTTAAGGAATTATTAAGACTATTAACTGATATATATATAAACTAACTATTTCCATATTTCTCTATATTTCTATTCTATCATATAGATTGTCATATTGATGCAAATAGCTTGTAATGTCTTTAGTTAAATTACATGAAATTACCATTTTATTGTTTAGATACCATTGGTTATTCGTATCAATTTTCTAGGCAAAAGATGATTGGCTATTGGTAATTTCAGCTAAACCTTTTTACTATCCGGAAGATTTTTTTCCCCTCATGTTTCTAATGATTTAGGAATTTATTAGAATATAAAAGCCTTTCAAGTTTGTTTAAACTGAGAGAGAATAATTAAGGAATAAATCTTTTCAGTTGTAACTAACCTTGTTTTATAATTTAGTTTAAGCTTTTTTATGAGCCAGATATATTGTCATCATACTTCAAATGGTATCAGTGAGAACAAACTCTTAGAGAATTAAAGTTAATCTTTGGTTCCTGCTAAAAATTCAGATAATCTTAGAATATACCACTGTAAGAAGACAACTTGTCTGATATTATTCCCTTTCTAGCACTTAATATACATTCTATTTCTCATTCATGTCTCTAAAACTGTGAAGTCTGGTTAGCTAAGTCATGTAAGGGCTGTGTGCTCCACTGGTTAGATAATTCAGAAGAGAGCAACCCGGACGTGACATTTGACCTCTTCAAAATTGAAGAGTATTTTTCATCTCATCCCATCTACAGGGCTCTTGAATCTCAACCAATTTCTTATATGGATAAGGAATAAAGTCTTCCTCTGTTCCTTCTACATTCTCCAATATTCTACTCCTTTGCTGATTTGTGTGTGATAAGCAAAGCTGCATAAATAAATACCACACATGTAAGGAGAGTTTGCACATACAAAACTGATGCCAATTTCTTAAATCATACTCAACTTAACAACCACTATGTAAATCTCCATTATTTAGAGGACATTTTATAATAGATTAAACGATGTTTACAAATATTATTACCTCACTACTTGACATTAATATAACCAAATAAGTTCTTCTCTAAATTCTAGCAACTAAAAGTGACAATAAACATTTTAAATACTGTGGACTTTTGAGGATTTCAGCTCTAGATAAACTACCCTGATTCATCTAGATACTACCCTGACTCATCTAGATAGAGGTTATGGCAGCATTGCAAGTGTCTAATATGCAGACACTGATGAAAAACATTCTAAATCATGAGGTATTTATGCTTACATCATTGCCAAGCTGATTCATCTGTGTAGGATATATTCTTTTTGCCAGAGATATCATGTATCATCTAGCTAGAAGCACACAATAACATCTTATTATGATGAACTATTGGGGTTTATTAAAATTCCTTCCTCTTGTGGAATCTTGTCAAGTTAATACTTCTTAACACATGTGCTATTAAAATTTTCCATTGTAAATCAACTGTCATTTTGGCATTTAGCTGGATCTGGCTTTACATGACTGCACTCACACTAAGAATGTTGAGTTTGTTGAATTTGCAATTTATAATACTTCCCACTTTATAGATTTTTTGATAACCAGAAACTCCTGCATTCAATATCTTATGAAACTTTTTCTTTTAAATGAAGACCCACATACAGATTTGATTTTATTTGATATAGTTTTATGTGACAGACTAAATCAAGAAGATTTTTTTAAAATAACCTGACTTGGTTAAGTAGAAATAAGTCCTTTTATAGACAACAAATTACTAGACATCTAATTTATGTGTAGCACAAAGCTCCTAACACTGCATTTCTTCTTGGTCTTCTGAAATGTTTACTGTTAATTTAAGACTAGTCATCAATAAACAGAACTAAACATTGGTCTTAAATACATTCATGAATCTGCTCTTGCTTATATTTCATTTTACAATCATACACTAAGGATGAAGTGTTTATCTGAGAAATCCAGAAGGTCAAGCATCCTAAATCCAGACATTGTTATCTTTATGAGCATATTAAACACCTATTACATCATGCAAAGTCTTTACTGCAAATGGGCCTTAGCCACTGAAATGTGTTGTTTCCTTTCATGTCATGAAAACAGTACAGGCTGAAAGTGTCCAGAAAGGTTGCACACTGATTGTCAGCAGGAAAAAATGCTATCAAATCAATGCAGAGAACATTCCTCACAAAATCCAAACAAGGAAGGGAGGACTGGGCACCTCTCTTGCTTGTTTCCTTTTACTGCAATAACTGATTGTTTTGTTTTGTTTTCTGAATTAAATTTTGAGGTAAAGTTCAGTGATACATAGTCTCTGGGAAGTTGTGGAACTACTTAACCATTTCTAATTTCTGGACTCAATTCTTAAAGACACTCCTCTCCAAGAGCATCATTTCATCCTAACATTGCTCACATCCCCTACTCTACCAATATCATCTGACATATTATTTTATGGTGTTTATATATAATATTTACTTATAATGAATACCTAAACTATGGTTAAAAATACAAAGTAAATTTGAAGAAAATATTAAAGATTGTAATTAATTTTATTTTGTACAGCTTCAATAATTTTTGAATATTTTCAGTTAATTGTATTAATAAAATCAGGTATGAATATTGTTACTTTAAGATTATTTCTAAGAAGCTATAAACACTGTAATTTATTTTCCTATGTTCATTTATTTTAAGAAGCTTTAAATATTATAATGTTCTTTGTGATCATTGGTAATAGGTTGGAGTGCCATAAAGCCAAACTATCAGTCTTTTCTCAATCTCTCACATCTCTTTTTGTTACTTTAAGAACCTTTGTATCTCCCTCCAGTTCCCAGCCAATTTCTTATTCTTGTTTATCTTTGTCTTGCAAAAGCAACAACAGAACCACTATTTTTAAAATGAAAAGTTAAAAAAGAATCCAAGCATTCAAGCATGTGACTAATCATGAGCAACACATCTTAATTTAAACCTTGACTCAACTCTCTGAGGAAGTTACTAATACTCAGTCCTCCCAACACTTTGAGGAACTGCCTTGAATTCCACAATATACCTGCACATTCTTGGAGTCAGTTTAAAGTGTGTGTGGGGGGGATGGTGCTTTCATATTAGACTGGAAAAAGATTATAGTAAGGCAGCTTTCTTCTTTGTTGTTTTCAAGAGTGACAACTAAATTGATCTAACAGATTGATCTGATTGCTTGGCCTCTCCACAGTGCCTTGCTTGCCACAAAAGCTACTAGTATATGTTCATTGAATAGATCTCAAATATCACAGGTCACATAACATTGAGAATAGAATGTAGCTCCACCAACCCTGTGAATTATTTAACTGCAATTTAGCAGCAATTTCTAAGGGAAATTTGGATTTTTACTGCTACTCTAAAATATGGAATAAGGCATACCAATGAAATAAATTGTGATGACTTCCTAGTCAACAACAGAAAACCGCAACTGTCTTCTTTCCTTAGTATCTGATCCCAAGTGACGTTTTAATTTTGCTAGATGAATTCATGAGCAGTTGTTACAGTAAGGGGGAGAGGGGAGCTAATCTAACTATCTTTAAACTTTGGCTCTCAGGAACTTTACATTCAGGTGTTCTAGATGTGTCATCTTCAATAGCAGGCAGGCAGAACAGCTAATTTTATGAACACTGATACTTTGTTTTGAGCATTATCTCTATTGAGGAATTCCTGAAGTTCTGCCCCAGATAAAAACTCTAGAAAAACTTCATGATCACCACTCTAAGATAGCAAGATTAGTACAAAAGATACTTTGCTGCTGATATTTCACAGAATGCTTTCCAAGTTTGAGTTTACTTATCACATCCGTTTTGTGTGATGCTCACATCTACTCTATTCATTAATAGATGGACAAAGAAAGCTGGGTAGCCATACCACTTGCCCTTCCATTTGCAATTATAAAACCCCCTTAAGGCTAAGTCCTTATCCAAACTAATCACCAGAGTCATCAAGGAAGTTTCTACAGTTGCAGGGGGAAGGTTCAGAGGGGTTAAATATGCAAGGGAGCAGCCTTCAGTGTATCTCACAAAGGACTTCTGTATAAATAGTTCAGTTTCCTCATCCTTCAGGAAGGACCTTTTCAAGGAGTGGTTCATCTAATCTTCAAAAAGTCTCTAGGAGGCTGATGACCAGTATGCACAACAGTACCCTAACATTCTCAGGGCTGTCTGCATTCTTAGTTCACCTCTTCTATTTCCATACTGATGCTACTAGAGTTTTTCTCCTAAAGAAACTACTTGTACCTATATTCCCTACTTAGGTCTGATTTGAGGATACACACCCCAAAACACTAGAGCACAGACAAGATTGATTGCTAAATACTACAAAGTTATTAAATGTAGAACATAGCTAGAGTCAAAGCCTCTGACTTTCTGGCATTTGTACCAGATTAGATTGCATCTTGGTGATGACTACTGCTTGACAAAATTTGTTTCAGGCCTTCTCAGCAAAGTGAAAAAACTATAACTGAAAAAAAAATTGTTAAATGGACCTTTGAGGAAACTAGTTACTACCATCACCAGGAAACAAACAAACAACAAAACCAAGGAAAATAAAAGGCAGTAATTACCTAGCATGACGAAAGGGACTCCCAGGAAGGTGGAATTGTATTTCCCACCAGTAAGATTGATGATTCCAGCTGCGGTGAGAGTGGCTAGGCTTATGGTCACCAACCCAAGTAGGCCTAACCAGGGTTTGCTGCGGACACAATCCTGCATAGAGCAGCAGAGGATGGCCATGGTGACTACCAGAATCAGGCTGGTGACCAGGTAACGTTCTGATACACGGCTGGTCTTCTGGAAATCTTCCCTCAGTGATGAGGATGTGTACGGGTATATTTTGATTTTACTGTTGGATTTCTGGAATAGTTTGACAGTGTCACAGAAGCTGGACTCCCACCTCTCAGCTACCATGTCATTGAGACTGTTGATTGACTGTAGATAGTAAGTGAGCTGAATGGCCTCCGCAGATTTCACCCGATCCTTGCTGTGTACAGTGACACCTCCAAGTTGGTGCCCATTATAGACAGCCCTTCCATCCTTTAAGTGAGTGATCGGATATGTAATAGCAAAATTGGTCCGATTGGTGGCCCGAGCATTCTTTAGCTCTTCCAGGACGTGTACTATGTCATCCACAATACAAGTCTTATCATTATTCAGGACACATATGTGGGCAAATGTATAGTTGAAGCCAGGCCTTGGAACCTGGATCTTGGTTACAGCAGTATGCAACTATAAAGGAGAAAAATAATAGTTAGGTTTTTTTTTAAATGTACAAGTAGACATAGTAAGTAACATTAACTTCAGAGATTAAAATATTTCTTATTTTTTGGGAAAGAGAAAGTCATTAGTTCCATCTCTGAGACAGAGAATTTAAATAAAATGCTTTGCCCATAGACCACAAATAGGTAGTAGGGATGCAAGACATACATTGGATCAGTAGTTTTTATAGTGTGTGGCTCCCAGTCTAGCAGCATCAACCCAACACCTTGTCAGAAATGCAAATTCTTAGACCCCATTCCAGACCCGAGAAATCAGATTCTCTGGAGTATAACCTATATAGACCTTCTGGAGGATTCTGAGCATGTTAGCATTTGAGAAGTATTGCATTCCAGTACCAATATTACTTCTATGTTCTCTTTATTTGTGACCAAAATGGTCTCTAATGTTTGAATAACTTACTTAGGTCTGTTGTTTATTATCTTTCTTGGAAGTATGATGTAACAAGTCAAGGAAGGTGCAGTTCTGCATGCAAAAGTTTTCTAAAGGCTACTCCCTTACTGTCAATTTGCTGGGCAGCTTAATAATCTTATTCAATTACTCTCTACTAATAAAAGCCAAAAAATTTACCTTGATAGTTATTCTGGCTAGTTTTATGTCAACTTGGCACAAGTGAGGGTTATCAGAGAGGAGGGAACCTCAATTGAGAGAATGCCTCCATAAGATCAAGGTGCGGGCAAGCCTGAAAGGGCATTTTTTTAAAATTAGTGATTGAAGGGGGCCCAAGCCATTGCAAGCAGTGGGCTGGTGAACCTGGGTTTCATAAGAAAGTAGTCTGAGCAAGCCATGAAGAGAAAGCCAGTAGGCAGCACTCCCTTATCCTCTGCACCATCAGCTCCTGCCTTTAGGATCTTGCCCTGTTTGAGTTTCATTGGTGAACTATAATAAGAAACATGTAAGCCAAATAAACCCCTTTTCCCCAACTTGCCTGAGTCATGGTGTTTCATCACAGCAAAAGTAACCCTAAGACACTAGCCCTTGTCTTCTCTGCTGTTCCTTAGAGACGAAAAAGTCACTAAGGGATAAGAGTCTAGAAAATAAACTGAAATCATACTAAAGGAATACAATGTGACTTCTGTGAACTTTAAGGCTTGGAGTGTGCCTGTAGAATATTCGCCTATTATGTGCAAGAACCTGGTTTCTATCCCCAGTACTACAAGAATTATTCTACACACCTTGATTCGAGTCAGACTGTGTTTGTGACAAGTTACTTTACACTTGCCATCAAATTGCACACAAGAAAATAAATAACAGCCACTACTCCATACCAAGCATAGTTCTAGGCATTATCACAGATTAGCTGACTTAAAACTCATGCTAGATCACAAAGTAGGTATGAACATTAGCCTTATCTCCCAGATGAGGCATTGAGACATGGAGAACTTAAGCCATTTGTTCAAGATCACATGCATCATAAAAGACAGACCTGGGTTATACCTAGCCATCTGAACAAGGCCTGTGTTCTCAGGCTTTTAGCATATATACCTCTAGGTGCCAGAACTCTAAGGGGAATTTCTGCCAGCCGCTGATTTCTGAATTTGTGCTTTTTGTACACTGTTGCTAACATTCACAGTAAATGTTTATAGACTAATATTTGAAGTAAGAAAATAGGTAGTATGTTTGTGAAGGGATTATGAGATTTAAATGAACTACTACCATGTGCCGTGATATGGCACATTACCCCCTCTCAGAAATTGAGTTTATAATGAGAATACAAAGGTTCATGGAAGCATTGCAGATAGGGTTAATTGACATCTTGAAATGGCATCGTCTTCGGTGTCCATTATAGATAAATAGGCCCCTGATTTAACTGTTTCAGTACCATAGTGATTTATTGTCATGATGCCTTTGGCTTATCTGCGAAGATATAGCTGGTCAACAAAAATGAGGCCACTGAGAACCATGTCTTTGGATGTTAAATAAATAAGTATATCTATTATTATGCCTAACATAGAGTGGACTCTCTCACAAGTATTCACATGACCTGGCTACATCTTCTCTCAATCTGTTCTAAATGGATTATTGGTTAAGATGTTTTGCTGTGAGTGTGTCTCAGTGAGTGGGATAATATGCTTTTTTGAAAATGTCTGAGAAGCACCAGCTGTTATAGTACTTTACTTAGCCCAGAGATGGAGTTGTTCATCCTATCTCCCAGTGTCCCCTTCCCCCACATTTCTTTAGGAATACCAAAACTTAGGCTCCGAAAATACTTTGTTGTATTATCTTTGGCTAAAATATTTTCATTTCTTTCAATACACATCTAGTGTTCCAGATTATACCTAGGAGACTATTTTTGTAGTTCGAGTCATATGCTAAATTCTTGTAGGATTAATGTCTAGAAAAATATCTTACAGTGGTTTTAAGCTCTGGAAGTATCTTTCTATCCACTCTTGTCTACACACAGGCCAGAAAGCCTTGGTTAGGATTATTCCTAATCATCTGGTGTTTCTAAGTGTAAAACATTATTTTGGATGAGGATAAAGTAAAGAAGAATGTAAAGATGAGGGGATTTTGAGAAGAGTAGAAGAAGACTTTTGGGGAAAGAATCAGAATAGACTAGAGAAGTGATATTGAAAGCATATATATGTGTTATATTTAGTGCATTGTTTGTTTCCATAAGCAGTGTAATAAATCTCCTTTAGAGTGATTACCAAACATGTCAAGAGGAAAAGATTGACAAATAAGATGGTATTAAGCCACAGGGCCAAACCCAATTATAGCAGGAAATATTTTTCCATCCATTCCTTGCAATGACCATGCCCTGCTGGTTGGGGGAGGTATAAACTATTTAGCGATCTGCCAACTTTGCAGATCTACTGCTATGACCTCTGGGATTACACATTGAAGGAAAGAGACACTGTATTAACCCTTGTACTAGCATACAATTTCTGAGAGTCTTGGAAAATGGGAAGGAACCTTACTGGCTTCAGACTGAAAGATTTCTTAGATTAGAGATACTATAAGATGCAGTTGCCTTGAATTTCTGATGGAGTGGTGGTATAACATTGTCACTATTGTTTCTGAGTGGTAGGGTGACATAGAATGTGTAACAAAGCAGCTGAGTGGTGCCTGAGGCCATCCACCTGGCAAGGAGCTTCTGTGGGATTGTGTTGTGGAATAAGAGGTGAGAAGATAGAAAGTTGAGACTCCTCTTGGTGACTTTTGAAACAACTCAGCTCCAATCATTGATTCTAATGACTGCATGTAAAGGTCAAACACTTTTCATTCTTGCTGAAACCCCACATAGTTATGGTCAAACATTCTGCCCATAATACTTAGATATCTACATGCATGTGTAGTTTTAGAGTGCTCTGATTTACTTTCCTGAAGGAGCCCCAAGGAGAATGGAGAATCCTGACATTCTAGTTGTGGTATAATGTATATTTGCAAGATTAAAAAAAAAGAAAAAGGAAAAGCCAAAGAGATGGAAGCTATGCTTTAGTTAATCTACAATATAAACAGCTGCAACCCACATGACTATAGTAATACATTAGTTAAGAGGCTTTAAGAATAGTAAAGAAAAAGAAACTACGACAAATTAGTACTTCTGACACTTAATATAGTTTGAATTTGTCACATGGGTCAATGGGAAATCTGCATTTGTATGGCTATGTATAGATGCTATTAAGCCAAGACACATTTAATAAATACTCATCCAATCTACTGTATTGTCAGTAATATGAAAATTTCCCTGAATTTATTGTGCTTGCATTCATGCATGTAAAGTTACATGAAATACAGTATAGAAAACAAGAAGATTCTAACAATAAAAAACATCAAGTATTTTGTATTAGTAAAACTCAAGTCTATATAAATCTTGATCATGATATTTTGATTATTACATGTTTGCTTCTAAAGATATCAAGAATGAATGCTAAATTGAAATTCATTCCAAGTCTCTGGTCTCTGAACTTATCATTTAAACTGTCAGCTTCTTTGCTCTTTTCACTCTTCATGTTAAGAATGACAACAGTTCTAGTGACTAGTCTGCTAAATGTTTTCAACACACTTAAAAACCTTACTCAAGATAAAGGCTATAGAGATGCTTAAATAATTATCCATGTTTTACAGTTGGAGCAACTGAGGCTTAATGAGCTTCAATAAATCACCTAAGATGACTTTCAAAGTAAAGGGAAGATGCAGGACTCTAAATCAGGCCTAACTTTATAGCAAGACAGAGCCTACAACCAATACAAGTTCATCAGAAAGGACAGAAAAGAATCCAGGCCTAACTTTATAGCAAGACAGAGCCTACAACCAATACAAGTTCATCAGAAAGGACAGAAAAGAATCAAAGATGGAGATTTGTCAGGCCACCTGGTTCAGATAGCTCCCAGTGAAATGACAATGCTGTGTAATAGCCACACTGAGTTCCAATAGGAAAGATCAGAGATGATTCAGACAGCTTAATCGCATTTTTAGACATCACACCACAGTGACAATATGAACAAATAATGAAGAGGGTGGGTTTTAAGTACATACTTTTCTATTCACTTTACAGTGTCTAGAATTGCTAGATAGAGCTTTTCAGAGAAGTGCTTACTAAGAATTCTTCCTTTCAGCCAGTAGACACAAGAGAATCTGGTAATAAGATATGTGGGCTTCCAACATGGCTTCTCTGCTTATCTTAGCTAGAGAGCCTAGGGATGTCACATTACTGCTTTAGGTTGATGACTTCAGATCTCACGTTTTTAGTGATAAGAAATGTGTTGGCATAGTTGATTCTTTTTTCATATTGTTACTAAAAATATACTCTATTCTTCAATAATACATACCAATCACAGTTTCCCCTCCCTTTACTTCTGCTGGGTAACTTCCTTTACTCTCAGATCTACTCCCATTCCTTTTACCTTCAGAAAAGAGAAGACCTCCAAGAGATGGCAGCCAAATACAACAAAAGAAGATACAAATAGACAAGGCCAAATCTCTCACATCCAGGCTAGACTAGGAAAAGAGTCCCAAGAGCAGGAAAATAGCCAGAGACACAAACATTCCCACTGTTAGGAGAATCACAAGCTAACAGCCATAACATATACACAGAATACCTGGTGCATAGTCTCTTAAGAACCCACCACTGGGGGCTGGAGAGATAGCTCAGTGGTTAAGAGCACTGATTGTTCTCCCAGAGGACTGGGGTTCAATTCCCAGCACCCACATGACAGCTCACCACTGTCTGTAGTTCCAGTTCCCAGTTTGAAGCAAATAAATAAAGTTTTTTTTTAAAGAGCCCACCATTGTATTTGTAATGTCACATTATTCTAAGATAAATGGTATCTGTAAACAATGCAATCAGATACTAGGTGAAAGAAAGTCAACACGATAAATAACAATTGAGATTTATCAGAGCTAGTTGAGGCACACTTTCCAACACACTGAATCTCCTTTGAAGGTAATGACAGATCTGAATCAAGATGAAACAAAGAAAGAAAACAGGATGAAGAAATTGGATATACTTAAAAGATTCTCTTCTCTGAGTGATTTCTCATTTTGAGGAAGCACTGGTCTTTCTAATTTCCTTCTGCCAGAGTCTGGGACAAAGCCAGGATGGGCTGCCGGTCACCACAGGCCAGAGTATAATTTCCTTTCTGCCTTTTCTTGGCACACTTGCACCTTCCTCAGAAGACAGCAGGGATACCTTGTAGAGGAGGATACAGAAAGGATGTGGAAGGAAGGAAGTATTTGATTCTGACTGCTGAGTAGCATAGGAAAAAATACCTGTGGGATACAAAATCTGGTGCAATATTTTTATAAAAAGAAGAGGAAAGGCAAGATGTTGACTCTGACCATGTAGGTCCCTTAACATGCTTTGTAGTCACCCAGCAATCCCAACTGTGAGGAAACACTTGGAGGAAGTGTGTATTCCCTAGC
>PVIH01016689.1:12424-44753 GCA_004025045.1 Sigmodon hispidus
AGAGAGAGAGAGAGAGAGAGAGAGAGAGAGAGAGAGAGAGAGAGAGAGAGAGAGAGAGAGAGAGAGAGAGAGAGAGAGAGAGAGAGAGAGAGAGAGAGAGAGAGAGAGAGAATGAGAGAGAGAGAGAGAGAGAGATCATCGGTTTGTTTTTCTAAACTATATGGTTTTCCCTCAGACATAATCATCCAAATGGCACTAAATCAAATTTGCTTAGAAATACTTTGAAGGACTAGGTTGTTTTTTCCCCCTACATCAAATGGCTTCTGCACTGAATCCCTCCAAATTCCAGGTCTTATTTAGGTTCTATATTCTGCCACTATAGGTGGCCAGGTAGTATCTGACAAGATATCCTCACCCAGGTCACATAAAAACACCTTGAAGTGGATGGATCTGATCTCTGCAGTTCATAAATTATGCTAGCTCACTGTGTGTTACGTTGTCTTCACATGAGCTCACTCTCACCCACTCTCTTTCCTCTTCTTTTAATAGCTATGCATTACATCAGAACACCAGAAGTCCAAAGTTGGGGACTGTTACCATGATTCATTTGTAGAGCAGCCAAAAGCAAGTTAGTCATCCCTTAATAAGTGAACAGAAATAATCATTCTGCCTTTGAAACATTACATTTTTTTCAGAGGACACTGAATTTAAGCTGTGGATGAAGCCAAACAAGTGACTATCTAGTCGCACATTTCCCTTTACACATGCGTGCCTGGAATCACGCATATCAAACTGTTGCCTCTATTAATAATGCAGTGGCTATAGGGATCTGGGAGAGCTCATCTTGTCCGTTTTGATCTTTACTTCCCGGAGTAAATTCTCTGATTGTGGGTGTTGACACTGAAAAGCAGCCTAAACAATTCCATTTCATTAATTTCCCAAACAAACTAAGCTTGTGTTCCAAGCTCTAGCTAGGAAAACAGATCCACTCTCAAATTTGAAGTTACTAAACCTGAGGTTTGAGAAACAAAACAAACAAAAATAGTCTTGGTGAATGGAAAAGGCAGATGCAGTATACCATTGCAGCTTTTGCCTGATTTCATGTTGATCTAGATGAGAAGATACTGTAATCCAATTATTTCCATAAAGTGTTAATTAAAAAAAAAGGAGTCTCAATATCTGAAGATTCCTAGAAATCTGTAAAGTTAAATTTTCTAATCAGAGCTACTATTTTTCATTCCCTTATGTCCTGACTTTGCTTTCATGGCCAAGCTTAAATGCTTGCTGAGCAAGTTCATGGGTAATGAATCTTGTTTAATAGCTGTAACAGGAGCAATGCTCATAGAAATAGGACACTGCTAAAGTTGGTTGGCCAAATGGCAAAGGAGACAAATGCACAGAACAGACAACAATTGTTTTAAGATTTAGGAAGAAGACCACAGTCAATAATGCAAAGAAAAATAAAATCAAGAAGCTAATGACATTTAGGTCTGGAGAATGTGGACCCAAAAAGGAATTAAGAGTCAGATGGCCTCCCTTCCTGATTTTGCTGGCAATTTAAGATAAAGAAAAATGAACCTAGGTATCCAAGTTGGGGCTGCTCATGCACCACCCAGTGTCCAGGACCTCCTCACCAGAAGTTGAACTTGACAGAAAAGAAAGTGGGAAATACCCACCAATGAATTGGCACAGTGACCACTTCCTAAACATAACTTCAATGGTACAGACACTACAAACAACAATCAATAAGTGGGACCTCCTGAAACTGAGAAGCTTCTGTAAAGCCAAGGACACTGTCAATAGGACAAAACGACAGCCTACAGAATGGGAAAAGATTTTCACCAACCCTACAAGTGATAGAGGACTGATCTCTAAGATATATAAAGAACTCCAGAAACTAGAGCCCAAAACCTTGAATAAGCCCATCAAAAAATGGGGTTCAAAACTAAAAAGGGAAATCTCAGCAAAAGAATTACAAATGGCTTTAAAGGCACTTGAAAAAGTGCTCATCATCTTTAGCCATCAGAGAAATGCAAATCAAAACAACTTTGAGATACCACCTTACACCTGTCAGATTGGCTAAGATAAAAGACACAGATGACAGCCTATACTGGAGAGGTTGTGGAGCAAGGGGAACACTCTTTCATTGTTGGTGGAAGTGTAAGCTTGTTCAGCCACTCTGGAATGCAGTATGGGCGATTCTCAGAATACTGAGAATCAATCTCCCCAAGGACCCAGCAATACCACTTCTGGGTGTATACCCTAAAGATGCACATTCACACTCCAAAGGCATTAGCTCAACTATGTTTATAGCAGCACTTTTCATAAAAGGAAGAACCTGAAAACAACCTAGATGTCCCTCAACTGAAGAATGGATTAACAAACTGTGGTATATCTCCACAATGGAGTACTACTCAGCAGTAAGAAAAAATGATATCCTAAAATTTGCAGGCAAATGGATGGATTTGGAGAATATCCTCCTGAGCGAGATAACTCAAACCCAGAAAGAAAAGCAGGGGATGTACTCACTCATTAGTTGACTCTAAACAAAAAAGAAAAAAAGCAAAACATGTCCAAACTGCAAACCACAACCACTGAACAGCTTGGGATCTGAAGCACCTTGAACTGGCACCTTGGAGCCCACTCCCTCCAGAGGAACACCTGACCCAGTCTTGATGTTAAGGTGAGGAAAGCGGATCTGCCTGAAGTGAATGCTGAACTAAGCCACATTGGGACCTTGGGACTTCCTGCCCTTGCTGGGGAGGAGATAAGGAGATGAGGAGAAGAAAGAGTGACTGAAAGGGTTGGGAGGGGGAAGGGAAATTGAACAAGGATATACATGGATAAAAAATATGACTTTATTCATAAAAAATAAATTATTAATAAAAAAGAAAAATGAACCTATAAGAAATGCTACCTTCTTTGTTCTAAATTCTCCAAGTGTTTCACATCATGTTCAGAGCAAAAAACCAAATTCTGATTGTGAGCAACTACATGGGGCTTTGTTTGTGTGGACTTCTCTAGATTCATAGTTTGCTGTGTTCTCACTATACTGTTCTTCTTACTCTTGAGTCCCACTGGAATATACTTTTTCTGGGGTCTACTATACTTGTGTGCTCACTTCCTTTACTTCCTTTTAGTCATGCCCTGATAACACTTTCAAATGAAAAACAATCACCACCATCAACATTTTATTTTGACTTTGTCACAGTACCAATAATTTATTATATACCGTCATCTCTTTTTTCTATATTCTGCTGTCCCCATGAGAATACAAATTCTTCCATGCTAGAATGCATGCATGGTACCTGGAGCATGTACTGCATAAATGTGGAAAAAAACAGGTAGAAGAATCTGGAGACTGGATGAACTTTTGTGTATATGTGTGTACATATGTGTACATTATTCTAGAATCCAGAGGTTAAGCTCAGGTAGCATTCCTCAGCAGTCATCTACCTACTTTTTGAGATAGAATCTCACTGTACACCTCTGGCTGTTCTTAAACTCACAGAAATTCATTTGCCTCTGACTCTCTTTCATTTAATTTTTTTCCCATAACTACCACTGCTCCCCCTCTCTCCCCTCCTCTCTGTCCTCCCCAGCCTCTCTCCACGCTAACTTCCATCCATTCCCTAGACAGGGCAAGGAATCCCAAGGTGAGTCAGTTCTGTTTGGCATATTCAGTTGAAGTAGGACTGAGTCCCTCCACCAGTACCAAGGCTGAGAAAGGTGTTCCTCTGTAGAGAACGGAATCTGAGAAGTCAGTTTATGAATTTGGGATAGATGCTGGTCGTAGTGCCAGGGGCTCCACTAATGGCCCACACGATTCTACTGTCGTCTACATTATGAGGGTTTACTTCCTTTCCATGAGGGTCCCTCAGTGATTATTTCAGAGTCAGTGAGCTCCCAATAGCTCAGGTCAGCTGTCTCTGTGGGTCTTCTCCTCATGATCCTGATCCCTTTGCTCATATACTCTCTCCTCTCTCTCTTCAGCTGAACTCATAACTCTACCCAGTGTTTAGCTAAGGATCTCTGCATCTGCTTCCACCAGTTGATAGATAAAGGTTCTATAACCTGCCTTTGACTCTGGGGTTTTTTTTTGAATGTAGAAATTTCTTCTTTTTTGATTTTTTTATTTATTTTTGAATAAAGTCTCATTTTTTTATCCATATATTCTCTGTAAGTACTAAGATTAACGGTCATTTTGTCTATTGAAAAGTCTATTGCTGGTTGTCCTGTAGCACACCTTTAATCCTAGCACTCACTCAGGAGGCAGAAGCAGACAGATTCCTGTGAGTTCCTGGACAGATAGAACTATGTAGAAAGACCATGTCTCAAACAAACAGAAATGGAAAAACAAAACAAAAAGCTGTCATTGGCTTACAGAACACTGAATAGGCTAGATTGGCTTAAAGACTGAACCTGAATCCTCTGGAAAAACAGCCTATGCTCTTAACTACTGAAACATCTCTTCAGCCTAGGAAGTACAATTTCTAGTAAGATGTGAATAATAAATTCCAGGCCAACCACCTTTTACATGTTATCACAATGACCCTTTCAAAGAAGGATTATCTCTTTCTTTCTGATAACAAATCTGAATTAAAGCAGATGCCTAAAGTCATTATCTTTGTTTGGATTCCAGAGAAGCTTGTTTGGAGGTAAAGGCACCATGCTTATAAGACATTTAGTAGACAATCCCAGATGGCACAAGGGAAAGAATTACAATGTGAGACAGGGCTTGAGTTTCAATGAGTATTTATTCTTCCCCCTTCCAGTCCCTTCCTCTCTACCAAGGGTCCTATCAGACTCCAAGCTTATAATAATTTGTTTATAGGAAATTGTTTGCTGGTACTAAGTCAGGGTTTTAGGGAAAAGGCAGCTACATTAGGAATGATGTTACATATTCATTCATGTAATTGTTCCTTTCCCCCCCCACAAACAAAAGCAAAGATGCACATATTTTTAGCATAAGCCTCTGTATTCTAGCAGAATTCACACTTTTAGTAGTTTTTGTCCATGGAAAAACATCAAAGCACTATATAACCCACATCCATAAAATACTTGAAGTTGCAAATAATAACCTAAATTTATACTTCATGAAAAAATGTCTCCATCAGTTCTTTGTCATGTTACATTTTTTCTCAAATGGGCATTAATGATAGGAACAATGAAAATTAAACCTGATGATTGAAGAAACAATGACAACAGAATGTTATACCTGATGACATACACTTCTCCTGTATGATGGAGCATGAACCTGAGAATGAATACCTGATGCAAAGCATAAAAGAATCTTGCCAGATAATACCTTTCCCACGGGAAATAATTTTACTCTCAAGGTGCTCATACAAAGCTAACACTCTTAAAACTCAAAAGAGTATCTCAGCTGTTGTTGCTCTGGAAGCAAATGGCCAAGGCTATGGTTATTTCTGTGACTGGGCTTGCTAAGGCCTTGACTCTTCCGTGAGGTGTTACTATTGGTGGCATAGTGTGTCTGGGTGGAGACATGCTGCCTAGCTTAAACTCAATGTTGGTATTGGAACATGAATGCCTCAGTTCTTTCTCTGTCAAAAGGGGATGATAATGATGATGATATCTAATCTCATTAGGACTGTTAGAGAATAGATTAAAAGTCAAATGTCAGCTTATCAACAGTCTCTGCCACACTAGTGCAATCTAGAAAATTTCTTCTGTTTTCCCTTGCTAGTCTCATTTTTTTTTCCTTTAAATGAGGATCTTCCTCAGTTCTTTTTTAAAAAAATACTTTCAACAAAATGAAAAGGTGACAAATTTCTGTCAGTAGATTATAAGATAAATGGAGTTGTTGGTATGTATTAGTATAAATATTTTAAGAGAATAGCTGGATGGCATGTGTTTGAAAGTTGGCACCTGGGACTGGAGAGGTGGTTCAGCAGTTAAAAGCACTGGCTACTCTTCTAGAGGACCCAGGTTCTAGTCGTAGCATCTACATAGCAGCTCATAACTATCTGTGACATCAGTACCAGGGAATCTGATGCCCTTTTATGGTCTCTACAGGCACTAGGCATACACACAGTGCACAGATTTGTGTGCAGGCAAAACACCCATATGCATAAAACATTAAGGTAAAAAGGAAGTTAGCACTTATTAAGTGTGGGACAAGCTTCCAGTCTAGAGATAATCCCAAGTACATCACATTAGCTCTCTAGTGAGATGATTGTGCACACCAACTAAAGGAATATAGACCAGTCATGAAAAGGTAGTGGTTATCAAGGAATCATTGTAAAGAACTATAAGTTTCTATTGGCATAGTGTGAAAAATACTACATGTATTACCTCATTTAATACTCCCACCAGAAATAGAGATTGTAACCTCCATTGGCAGGTAAGGAAACTGTGTCTCAAGGAATTTAAATGGATTGCTCCAGATCACAAATTTAGCATGTAGACCAGCCAAGATTTAAATACTCAGCTCAGAAGAATACTTCCTAATGTAAATTTCTTTAGCAAAGTAAAGACTTTATCTCTTGGTATCTCTGGTTTGAAATTTGAAAATTGATAAATTTATTTTTTTCATTAACCTTAATCATAGTTTACCACAGCACTGAGGACATTGGCATAACAAAGTCAAAGGATGAAACATGACAAAACAGCCTGAGAGGCAACTATGTTTATCCTACATTGAATGTTGAAGCCCAGTAAACACTAGATACTCCAACAGGAACTTCAAAGAGAAGACATGACTCCATTACCATTGACAAGTATGTTTACAAACAAAAAGAAGAAAATATGGGAAAAGAATACTTCCCATAGTCTAAAATGTACCTTCTGCATCATGCTTGTTTGCTATTGATAAACCAGCCTGCCTCCATCTTTGACTTGAAAGCCATCTTATAGCAAAGACAAGCTAGGTTAAATCCTGTTCATGATTAAACTTATGTTTCTAAAGGATTGGGCCATGACACACCTATAATCTTAACTACAAATGGTTCTATACTGCCTGTTCCAGGAAACCTCAACTATGCTTATGTTTCAAAAGGTTGTTATGACCACCTTGCAACTATGCCTTTGTTTCAAAGGTTGTTATGACAAATTTGTTATGTTTATGTTCTGCTTCTTTGACTCCTGCTTATTTGTCTACCAGATCCCCCATCTGAAAATCAGAACCATCAAAAAATACTATCTTCCCCATATCCAGCTTTGATCTCTTCATCCCTGCCTTAGGTGGAGACAGCCCCTTAAATATAATGCTTATATTACAAATAAAGCTTACTTTAATTAATTTGGCCAGGATCTTGGTCAGTGGTCCTTCTCCTTGCATCTATAAGATAAACACTATGTTACCAACATCTGCCAGCAGGTGTGGTGGGATAAGGCAGACAAACAAAGAAAAAAACCTTTATTGGTGACAAGAGATAGCAGTTTTAGATGTACTGCAAAAGGTAGAAGTCATAACTATTGGGGTACTTGAGTATCATCCTTTCCCAAAGGCAGTTTACCACTAGGATATGTGTGCTTTCTGAGGCAGGGATTTTAGTTCATTTAATTCTGTGTATCTTAGGTACATGGAATTGTGTGGGGCACACAAGAGCCCATAGATGTGTTGATTGAACCTTCAGAGTTTGTTGTTCATTTTTGCTGATTTAAACTCCTCTGGTGATAATGAATGATAATGAATGATAACTCATTTGTACTCATAGGCTCTTACTATGCTACAACATAATATACATCTTAAATAAATAGATGACACTGAGTTTGATCCTATTGCTTACATACTAGAGACAAGTGGTTGTTCTCAGATCAACAGCTAGCCTTAGCCTGCACCTCCCCCCAACACACCCCAAATTTGACATAATTGTACTATGTTTAAATTTATAGGGCAGTTTAAATTTCTCATGTATATTGAATTATTTTAGAAGAAAAACAAAAATATAAAAACCTAGACACTCATAGAAAACTATGTGCCTATCATCTAAAAAGTCATGTCTACTTGAAAATTGTGCCTATGCTATTAACATTTCTGATGGATATTGTGGTCACATAATTTATCATACAAACAAGAATTTTTTATAGTTTGTGCTTGATAATAAGGGCACAGAAGTAAAAACCTGATGATTTACTTACATTGCATAACAAGCTGACCAAGCTAGACATGGATGATAAATTTTATAACAAACCATTTTACTTACTTTTCTATGACCTTTCTACAATTAGATTTCTGTATTTCAAACATGTCTGAGATATACTACACAACTATTGCTAGTACAAAAATGCTCTCTTCTATTCATAGGAACAACAGCTTTAAAGCCAGCACATCAGAGGTATCTTAGGTTGCCTTTCAATGTCCCAAAGGATACAATCACTGATGTGACTTCTTCTGTTTGTTTCACCATGGACCTTCAATTGTAGTCCTTTTGTCTATAGCCCCAGTATTGTTGGTAACATAAATTATTGTATATGATGCTATGCTACCACAGTAAAGGCATTGAGGAAGGAAATTTGGGGAAAAATCCTTCCATCTGTCACCATACCTACTATGTGTCTATCGCGGCTTCCTTCCACCACAATGCTGCGATGTGTGAGATTCAGCAGGTTGGTTTTTCTTGCTACTTCAGAGATTGTGCGCAGCCACAGAGCCCTAAGAACATTTAATCTCTCTTTCCTGAACATACTAGCTCTCCTGTGAGTGACTTCCATTGAGCAATCTCACTGACAGGTGCCTTTAGAGGTAGTCTACCTAGCCAGGAGAGAAAATTTTCTTTAATACCCAAAGATATCACTCTATATGATTCTATCTTTAATGCTGACAATGTTTGCTGGTTTTCAGGTTCATAGGTGTGAAGCCTATGATAGCTTTCTGATACTGGACAGGTGGTCTGCCAGAGTCTCTTTGCTTTGTTGAGAAGTAGAGGTCATGCAGAGAATTTACCTTGTATATCATCATCAGTTATAACAAAGACTCATTTGTGTAACAGTTATTAAGTGACTAAACTATGTTGGGCATTATCTAAACCTTGGGGAGATAAAGGATATTAAAGCATGACTTTAATCTCTGAATTGGTTGGCATGAGTAAACCACAAAGAAATGTCATGTTGCTATGAAAAAGGGAATTAAAATGGTACAGTGGGATACAAGAAATAGGTCTACTATGTTGGTGTGTGGGCAAAGAGGAAGAACATGTAAGTGTACATGTATATGCATGTGGGTGTGGTGGTAGGGTGCAATGCAATACAGAATTTGAGAGAAAACAAGGCTAGATAAAAGACGATCTTTTCATTTATGAAGTAAAAGAAAAAAATTCTAAGCAACTTTGAGTGAATCTCTACTCAGAAATGAACATAATAGATATGTTCTGCCCTGCCAGAGTATTAAGAAAAAAGACAAATGACACAATTACAAAATATTTTTGTATTTCTAAGAATACAGAAGTTTGAGGTATTAAGATTAGCCTCTAAATCAGAGGTTCAGAATGTTAAAGAGTTCATCATGTGCTGAAGCTTGGCCAGGATTTTGGAACTGGTGAGAAGTATATATAGTAGGTGGGAATTGTGATCATAAAATTTGTACAGAAATTGTTTTGTTTTTCCTATTTTGTTCTTTCTACTTTGTGTTAAAGAATGTGGGGGAATGAAAAAGACTCAAGATGTTGGGAAAACATAGTGGAAAATTAAAGAGCCAAGCAAAGACTGCAGGGTCTTATCTGTTGAAGTTGAAAGATACGTTTTTTGTTTTGTTTTGTTTTTTTCTGAAAGCAACCGGAAGCTGAGGAAAGGTCTCAAACAGGGGACTAATTGATCAGAATAGTTTCATGGGCAGATCGCACTGTCTGAAATATGGTAGCTGGATTGCAAAATACTGGAGTTTGAGGCAAACAGAGAGCATAAAACATCAGTGCAGTATCTAATATACTTCTGAAAGGTCAGAATGCTAATGCTCACACTGACTTGTAGAAGGTGGAGCTATGTTTTTATCTGTGTTTTTACAGACTTAGACAGCCTATGCCAGGAAGTAAACTAGGTAGTAAAATTGGAAAACAAGTTTTAGGCCTAAGGTACTATTTGTACTGCATTTCTCTGGGCTACCTAGTAATTAAAGATTTACAAATGTGCAGATTAAGTTTGTGTGGCCTTTAAGTTTTCTGTATGTACACTTCTAAAAGGCAGACATAGATCACACAAGCACAGAAATTCCTGGCCAATTGTTTGAAGTTATTTCGTAGCAGATGTGTTTGGTACCCTGTTAAAAATCCTCTCTAGCCCTTATCTCTTGAGAGCACACCTGCCCAACTTCAGATGCCAGCATACACACTTCTTTGTCAAAGAGCCCACTTTGCCATCTGCTTGGCAAGCCAGAAGTACTGAGAAATTAACATTCTTTGGGAGCAGTCCTCAACCAATGACAGATGGGAGGTGATGTTTTAAAATCTAGCTTGCTTACCATGGGTGGGCTCACTCTGTGGTGTGTTTTAAACTGAGTTCCCAGAGCTTCCCTAGTGATATTATGATCCAGATACCTGCAGCAATCGCCTGCTAAGTTGCATGCCCTTTTAGGCTTTCCCCTATTTCTGGCTTACTTCTCTGTTCCCCTTCTAATTACCTTTCAAATAAACTGTCTTTATCTGATTTCTTGTTTCAGGGTTGGCTTGTAGGAGAACATAAACTCAAACAATGTTCAGTAATGGCTAATGTCTCTGGAATGTGGTTCTTAGTGTCCTCAAAACACTAAACTATTCCAAAATCACCACCCCAAGTCTTGGATATTCAAATATGGTTATGTAGTAAAGAAACTCAGCACTGGGAATGAAATTCAAATCACATGAGCTTCTCATCTCCAATCTTTTCACAGGGACACAGTTTTTCCTCTGATGGTACACATAGTAGATATGGAATTGATACTTTTCCAATTATCATTAAGAAGTTCACATATATATATATATATATATATATATATATATATGACAGTTTGCTACCAACTATACATTTTCTTCCTTTGAGAAATGAACTGTTATTTTTCATTGAAGATCAAAGGAAATAACATGGTAGGCCTGGAGCATGTTGATGGCATGGCTGTAATATAACTCCTCAAGAAGGGCTTAGGTCTGCATCTTGCCAAGGGTAGAAAACAGTAGAATGACATGATCTCCCATTTTCTTCTTGCCTATGATAAAAATAAGTAACCATTGCTTTGACTTTTACTTATTTTGAAGAAAAAAACCTCTTCAATATAGTTAGCTTAGCAATACATTTAGAAGCTTCTTTGTATTGTTCTAAAGCATCTCAGTAGGTAAGGTCTCAGGCTTCAGTGTTCTCTGTTGACAGAAAATGCTGGCATGTTGCCCAAGTTAGATGAGAATCCCTATCTTTACATTTCTGTATTTCTGCTGTTATGGCAGTAGGTATGTGGGAGAGACAGCTGATGTGTTCACTGGATCCTTTCCCAGGCAATGAGGTGCCTGGGGAGTATGTGCTGGTGGAGACAAGTTCTCCATGCATCAGTTGTGCTGCCAGTACAGGTGTTGAATGTCTCCATGGTGGTAGTGTGTTGGATTCCAGTAAAACTGAGTGGATTTGTTTGCCAAAGTTTGGGCTGCCTTTCTTCCTGTTGGTATTCACCATTGTCAGATGCTCTGTGCTCTTCTATCTTAATGACAAGGTCGCTCACTAGAGGGTATGTGCATGTGCCTACACTCTTTATTATTGAGGTATAAATTGTATATGGTGTATTATTCATATCTTGAATGTACAGTTTTTGTACTATCTGTTCACATACTCAGAACAGTACCATTCAGATCAAGAGAGAATATAAATAGCACCAAAAGTAACCCTTATGTTCTTTCCCAGTTAGTACTACCACCAATCCTAGAGAAAACTGTTCTAACATCTATTAGTATTTACTTGTTTGTCTTGGACTTCCTATAAATAGAATTATGTAGTAAGTACATGCATGTGTAATGCATTTGTTACTCATGAAATACTCTTAACAATCTGTCTTATGCTTTTAAGTAGGTTTTTTTTTGTATTCAATGTGTTGGTAATCTGTTGTAAAGAAGGTACTGCATTTTATTGTCTGGTTCTATGTTGGTGAACCTTTTAGTTGATTTCCATTTTGGTATTTTTATCAATAAAAATTATATTGGCAAAGGCATTGGAGGACATAAGTAATTATTGCTTTCAGGTATATAGTGATGTGTTGGTAATTCTCTAATAAAAATAGCTCTGTCTGAGATTTGTAAACATCTCTAGAATTGCTAGTTTCAAGTTATTCAGGACATGCAAAGTAGGAAAAAATGTGGCCAATGAGAATTCAGAAGCCAATGCTTACATACCACTGGTATATAGACTTTGGTGTGAAATACTAAGATCACAGAGCAAACATATATTTGGGTTAAGTTTTATAAAGTGATCAGATCCTTTTACATGCCTACGAGAAATATGTTAGACTTGAGGTTGCCCCAAATTCCCAGAAATATTTGGCATTATTTATAACTTTTACCATTCTGGTGAATGTCTACTGATATCACATTTTTGGCTTTAATTTGCATCACTATGGTAACTGAAGCTAACTAGGCACCTTTCTATGTGTTCATTATCTATGTGGCTATTTTCTCGTCCAAAGTGCCTATTCAAGTCTTTTACCCTTTGGGTTATTGGGTTGATGTATCTTTTCCTTATTTATTTATAGGAGACAAATTGAAGTTCAAGAGTAGTGGGTATTGTGAGATACACTGAAAGAAAGGAGAGCTTCAGAGCTAGCATGACATTCTAGAAACAATAATCTGACCTAGGATTCACATAGACTTATGTTCATAGCCAACTTCTTGATGTCCTTGAGCAAATGATCCTTCAGGGTCTTCGGCATCCTTCCTTACTGTCAAAACAGGATGACTATCACATAGTGTTACTGGTTCCTGAATGAGACAATATAAAGTACCTATCAGAAATCACCATTAGAGGTGCCCAGTTATTCTTTATGTAATAAGAAACCTTCCCTGATATCAATCAGAAAATGGGAGCTGACACCTTTTTACAGCAGTGCTATTCATGAGGCAGATGATGATCTAATTGAATGCCCAGAAATCTCATATTCTTAGCTGTCTAGTGATGTTATTGTCATAGAGCAACTGCCTTTCTCATAGTATGGGGGTTGCTTTATTTGTAAGGAAAAAAATGTAATTTTGTGGCAAAATTTAGTAACATGATATTCTCTAGGAACTTATCTACTATGGTCCAGAAAGTGTCATATAGCATTTTTTAGAGTCCTGTATCTTCTATTTAGAGGAAGATGCTTCCATGAATCAGCATTATTAAGATTGTGGGACTGTTTCTAGAAGGGTAGTGGCATAGTGAATGGGCAAGTTATAGTCCTCTCTTGTCTTACTAATCTGTGTTTGTGATGAAGCTGAATTGCAAACATGGATTAGGTCCTTCTTGATATCCTGTGTATAGACACATCTATTTTACACTTGCCATATTTTAATGGCCATATAGACCATTATGCCTAAGAAGACCTGAGTTTCAGCCTTTATTATATTCATGCTCTCAGTACAAGAGAAGGTATATGGTAGTTAAGAAAAACATTCCAAGCAAGTAGGTACACTTTGATATGGTCTCCTTGGCATCATCAGCATCCATTAGGAAGCTTCTCCTGAAATCTACTTAAATACTGCAAAGTGACTAAGTAAAAACTACCGCCTTGTTCTCAAATCTAAGGAGAAAAAAGGCCAACTGAGTAGAAATGCAAACAAGGCAACAAGAACCAAATCATAAGTGAAACTGAGTATATGTTCTCATATGTTTGTACAAGATACCATGGCAGTTTACAAAGAAATAAACAAACAAGCATTGTACTACCTTTCTAGCCAAGTGCTCAAGAGAATATACAAAAAATATTTATTTGTATTTCTAGAAATAGTAGCACACAGGAATGAAGAATAAAAAAATTAAACATTGTCATTTTCTCAGGTAGAAACAATTTTTCCCAGAATCAATATAAATCAGCCTACAGACCTCAAATAAGCTTTCAGTTCATTTTAGAAGTGGGTGAGTTTAGGTGTTACTCTTGTTAATGCTGAGACATCATGTAATAGAAGATTTGAGAACACAGCACAATATTCTTATAAATTGTTTTCCATGTCAAGTTAACCACTTCAAACAATTGCTAAACTCTCTAATATGTTTAGTGCATATTACAGAGTGATTCTCTATTGTTATAGTAAGTAGTAGCAGACTCTGTGACTTTTCTTTTTAAGGAAGAAGATAAAAAAACTGAAAGGAGAAAGAGCAGACCATTCTGAAATGAAAACATTTTCACATGCTTTGCAAATAATTTTAGGAAGGAACACTTCATTGGGAAGCAAGTAACTCAGTGGATACAGCTCTTGGTGGAGACTGGTAGCTTTGACAAACAAATCACTCTGCAAGAGTCCACTGGCCATCCACCATGTTTCTCCTCTCTCTTTCTCTATATATGTTAGATAAGTGAGGAGGAGATAGACTAAGTTAAATAGATTTTGACTATACATTTTAAGTTAGTTTTTTTGATGTGTGTATGTATGGCATGGTGTTTGTATTTGTGGGCATGTATGTTGGTATGCATGTGAGACTACAGAGGAGAATTTCAGGTCTTGTGCTCCATCATTCTCTGCTTTATCCCATTGAGACAGGGTTTCTCCATGAACCTGGAAGTAGACTGGCAGTCAGAAAGGTACAGTGGTCCTCCTGTTACTACCCTCACAGTTGTAGGCTGATAGGTGTATATGTGGCCATACTCAGCTTTTTACAAGGGTGCCGAGAATTCACACTCAGGCATTTATGCTTGCACAGCAAAGCACTGTTGCTGCTTTCCTCCTGAGCCATCTCCTTACTCTAGCTCAAAGTTTTACATATTTTTTCTGGGACTGATGGTGCAGAATTGCAGTATCAATAATTTGGGAGGCTAAGGCAGGAGGATCAGAAATTCAAGGTCAACATGGGCTACAGAGAAATTTTAAGACCAGTTTGTGACAACTTAATGAGAACATCTCTCAAATAAAAAAAAAAAAGAAGCTACAACTGGGAATAGAGTCCAGTGGTAGAGCATTTGCCTAGCCACTCCCAAAAATGTTTTACTCTTTTGCTAAAAAAAAGTGTAAGGGCAGTCTTCCTCACTTTTCTTAGATTTAACCTTGGTGCTGTATCATCCTTTACTGGGTGGTGCTTGGAAATCCTCCAGTAGCTCCCTTCCAATGAATGATGGAGCCTCTTTGCTTCTTAGATAATGACAGACAACAGTTTGTCTCATAATGGACAAGATTTTTCCTCACTTAAAGTGCTTTCTTTTTTCCTTTCAAGCAAGGAGATACTAACAAGATGAAACAAGCAAGAGTTCAGAGTTCTCATATATAACCCAGGCAGATTCCTGTAATGATAATATCTTATATAACTATAGTAACTATCAAAATCATGATGCTCTCTTTGGTATGATAGTATTACTCTAAGCATCAGTTGGATGTTACCAATTTTTACATAGATTTTTTTTTTGGTATATATGTGGAACGATATAAACTTTATCACAAGAGTTTAAGAAAAATTTAAAATGATTTTTCTCCTTAGCACAGATGATCTCAACTCTGATTGTACATTAGAATCTTACCTAGGTGAGCTTCAAAACAGTGGACATGTGTGGGCCCCACTCTAGACTATGCTTCAGTCCAGTACATTAGGCTTTTGTGTACACACAAATCAATGTGTACTGGGGGCTTGTTTACATGCCTCCTCTGATTTAATAGTGTAAGTGGGGTTCAAACTTTTCATTACAATCAAGGTCTCAAAAGATGGAGATAATCCTTGTCTGTGGACCACATTTGGAGTGGATCACCCTAATTTGGGGTCACTAGGATGAAAGTTAAGTGAATCTGAGGTCTTATGTAATATATTTGAATCACTCTGATGATCCTAACATGCATCCATAGTTAGTAGCTAGTTAAATATGTGATAGAATTGGAAGGTCACCATTTTATCTTTTATTTAAATTATTCTCAGTCATTGTAGTCTCTTCTGATGAGCTATTCAACTACTAAAAATATCTTGAATAAATACTTCCCTATCGTAAATCATATTCTCCTCAAACCTAAACATATCTTGTGTGAACTCTTAACTTGCCTCTCTGCCACTTCAATTTCTGTTCTATATATAAAAGCTCACTTTGAGACTAAATAAAAAGAAGACACTGTACTATTGCCTTTGTGCTCAAGCTCTATGAAAGATTACTTATATTTACTATTTAGTCCCTTTACAATCTATTGTCATTTGACTGTCAAGACCACAAATACTAGAATGTTTTTTCTTTGGCACTTGACAAAATTCATTTCAGCTCCTATTCCAGCATTTTACTGGTCTGAGTTAAATCCATAATGATAGGTACATTTACACTCATCATTATAATTTGTGAAAATCAAAGTCACGACCTCCCCTGTCTATAAGTACAGTTTATTTCATTGGTTTACTTTTTTCTCTCTTTCTTACTGAATGTACTTTATTCTCTCTTCCTCTGCATTCTCAAACTCTACATATTCTTTCTCATGAGCTTTGAAATAGATTGATGCCTCATTAACCTGATAAGCTTTCTAACTTCAAGCATATCTTCCATATAAGTAGCTCTTTATATTTCTTGTCCCCAATAGCAAGACAGAAAAGTAACTCATGTTGGTACACAGTAGCACATGTTTATAATACCAGCATTGGAGAGGCTGATTGTGAGTATGAGGCTAGTCTGTACTACACAGCAAATGACATCATGTTTACTCCCCAAAGTAACTGATGCTTGCTACCTTTACTTAATTCTTTGTTTCAGTTTGTGGTACTTCTAACTGAGCGAATTCAAGTTCACTGATTATTTGTCTGTTATGTCTATTGATGATTTCATTTCATTCTTCAATTCTGCTCCAGTGTTTCTTTTATTTCTAGCATTTCTTTTTTAAGTGAACTACATGAAACTAGACTGAGAACTTAGAGAGCTCCCAACTAGCATTTTTGATTCATCTAGAGAATTCCCTTCTCTGATCATATTACTCATATGTTCTTGAGTTTTTCTTTTCCTACTAAAGTCCTTAACATATTAATTGTAGTTCTTTGATTTTTGTATGATAATTCTAACATCTGTGTTATACTAGTTTGGTTCTCATGTTCCCTTTAGCTCCTCAGAGTAAAACTTTTTCCACTGTTGAACATTATCAATTAATAGGATCTGAGATACTAGGCCTTCTTAGTCAGAATTTATATTAAACTAGTTACCAGCGGTCATTTTATTGTTCACTATTGTTTTGGCCTCCCAAGTTCCAAATTCTCTCACTGTCTTTGTTTTTGTCTCTTTGTTGACTTTTGTCTTTCTTACATACATGTCCCAAAACAATTTGTATCTTGCTGATATTTTAGTTACAATATTTTGCTATTATACTATAACACTGTCATATACTGGCAAACTATGAGTAGGGGAAATGATTTATAATCTTGCAAAGAAATCTTCGGCTTTTAATGTACTTGTGCCTACATTTCTCCAGTGGTATAGACTACTTTATGAATCCTTGCCTAATGTTGATTTTCATTACTCTGTTAAATAAGCTAAGAGAAGGCTAGAAAGGACTGTAGTAGAGAAAGATCTAGGATAAGGTTTCAGAAATGTGAATTGAATTGAAATAAAAGTTACAAAAAGTTTCTAAATTTTTGCCCTGGAGAAGAGGCCTTTGCTATGACTAAAAGTAAATGTATATCTTAATGATCCAATTTTACAGGGAACAAAATGGAGACTCCTTGAGAATTTCAGCAACTTGATCAAGGACCCTTCAGCAGTTCACTGCTTTAAAGCACAAACCTGTAGGATTTTGAAGCACTGCTTATTCTATTTGGCCCAAATTGGAGCTTACTAAATGCTATTTGTCTTTAATAGCACTAAACTCCAGCACTACTTAAGACTGAACATTCATTGTGAGGGCCCTCTGTGTATACAACTTTCTTCTGAAAACTGACGAAGACTCTCTCATTTACCAAACTCTAGCAAAGCTCCTGAGATTTCTTCCCAACTATGTCATGGCTTTTAGACTTTCCTGTCTGTCTGTGAGTCAAATAATTTGGGCAAGAGTCCTAGGTAACCAGAACCCCCTCCCTCCTCTGTATTACACTAGTCACCTGACCAAATTCTCTATTTCCTAGATGTCCCAGGTTGTATCTAATCACTTTGGCCTGCTTCTATCAAGAACCATGTCAAGTTGATGAAGTCTGAATCTCCTCTTCATCTCTGATGTTTTCTAATAATTTCCATCCATGGGCTTTTTTGTAAATGAGATCATAAGAGTGCATATGAAACTGAGAGGACTGATAACTGAGTTTGATGGGGTGCATGATGTAAAATCACCAAATAATAAATAAATATATTATGCAAAAAGAATAATTTCCATCCATCAATCTTTACCCTGTTTATTGAATATGAATTACCACTTTCTCTTGTATTAATAATCAATTCTGATCTCTTTCTCCTGCCACAGAATACTATACTAGTCCAAACCTATTTCAGTGGTTCTGACTGAGTAAGGTACTGCTTATCATTTATTTAAACTAACAAATATCTCTTGGTTTGCATACAATATAAGCAGTTTCATTATATTTTCATACATACATATGATATACATAGGCATTTTGGTCATATCCTGCATAACACTTATGTTACTACTACCTTCTCATGGTCTCCTTTCTTTCCATCAAATTATGGTTCTCAGTCTAGTTTCATGTAGTTCACTTAAAAAGTTTAGATTCTGAGTGAAAATATGTGACTTTATGTTTTTGAGTCTATCTTATTTCATCTAACATGATAATTTCCAGTTCTATCCACTGTCCTTCAAATGACATAATTTTATGTCTTTATATGCTTTAATATTATTGAACAATTGCTATGAGTAGAATTTCTTCAGCACAACTACATGGTTGAGGTCAAATCTCGGGAACATAGTATGCAGATATTATCTGTGTGTGCTGTGGCCAGAACTGCTTTGATGGAACTTTCTATAAAGGCAAGTCTTTTTTTTTATAAAAACTTTATTTATTTATTTATTTGAGTTGGTGTTTGCCTGGAACTGGAACTACAGACAGTTGTTAGCTGCCATGTGGGTGCCGGGAATCGAACCCGGATCCTCTGGAAGAGCAGACAGTGCTCTTAACCCCTGAGCCATCTCTCCAGCCCCAAGGCAAGTCTTATAATCCACTGTAAATGTGATACTGGTTGTAATGTCTGTCTCTGTCTGTCTGTCTGTCTGTCTGTCTGTCTGTCTTTGTCTCTCTCCCTGTGCCCCTGTAGGTCTTTGTCTCTCTCCCACTTCTTTTTCTGTCTCTCTCTTTCTCTGTAGTATTTCTTGCTCTGTCTTAGTGTTCTCTTTATACTGTTCAATTCCTTGATTCAGCTTTTAGAACCTGGAGACAGGCAGCTGAGAAAATGTGTTAGTTTATGCTATAAACCTCAAGTAGATTCATGAAGAACTCTTTGTACAATAGTTATTATAATATCATTCAGAATTCACCAGTGAACAATAACATTGTACCCTGCTTGTATTTATTGCCCAGTTTCTACAAAGCAAGAATACAATTTTGGAATTAATTATGACACCTAAGTGATGGGATGCTTTATGTCAGAGGTCTCAAAATATGGTTCCTGGACTAAATGATACACTATCACTTTAGAGAACTAGTAGAAATATGGTCTTAGGTTCTACTTCAGTCATACCGACTCAGAAAATCATGGTGGAACCTAGTCTACATTTGGGCAAGCCTTCTGGGCTCAAGATGGAGAGCTACTACTTTTGCATATAAAAGCTGTTAAAAAGCACACCCAAAGACACTGCAAGGTGCTTCTGGCCCACTGTGTTGTTAGGTCAGCATCAGCATCCCAGGGAGTTTATGCAACAACAGATTCCCAAGGACTACAAAAGCACATCCAAACTTGAGAAGCACCATTAACCCTCACTTAACAATGAAGATGGTTTTGTTTGAGAGCATTAGGCAGAGAAAACCAGGGAAACACATGAATCTTCACTGGTGGATTTGTTTTGAAACAAGTGATTTCTTTTATAATCTATAAAAATAAATCTTGAAAAGGAGTGGGGAAGTACAGTGACCTAAATGATAAAAATCTCCAGTCAGCAAAATTTTCCAACAGTTCAGTTTCAAAAAAAATTTCAATTATCATTTGCTTGATTTTCCTGATCTAGAGCAATTCTGACAACACTCTTTCTTTTGAAGTGCTACCAGACCTACTTATGTGGGTAAAATTTCCCAAGGAAACACTGTAGTCATGTAAATTAAACTAAAGGGAAGAGTTAGGGACTCTCACCTAATTTACTGGAGAATCCTTTTTCTCCACAGTCAGCTCAGAATTGGAAAGAGAGGCTTGAAAAGAAAACCCACTGCCTCCTAGAGACTATTATGTCAGTGGTATATCATTAGGTTGGAACTGAAGTCTCCTTTGCATGCAAAGCTCTTATCAAACATGAAGATAAAGAGTTCTGAGCCCAGAGAAACTACCTGGATGAATTGAAATTCCGAGTACCCAGCCCTATTCACAGCTCTACCTGCTTAAGAACTTAAGACAGAAGTTGCTGCTTGCTCAACAATAGGATGAAACCAATCATCTCTAACGACCCAGGTGGAGTCATTAAAAACCAGCACATTGCCAATCCAGTATTGAGGATGAAATCTAGCACCAATTATTGCCTGTTGGATTAAAGAAAAACTATGCCATGTGTATTTGCTCAACAGGCAATAGTCATGTCAAAGAGCTGGCACATATGAGGAAATAACTGACACTTTAGCAGCAAATAGTAATAAAATAACACAACCTACAGAAGAATATTATTACACATTGTTTTCACATATTTATCTCATTGTAGCCTTACATGAAAGGGGTGAAAAAGATGCCATTGCACCCAGTTCAAAGGAAAGGAATTAAGTTCAACAGCTTGTCCAAAGTCTCTCTCTCTCTCTCTCTCTCTCTCTCTCTCTCTCTCTCTCTCTCTCTTTCTCTCTCTTTCTCTCTCTCTCTTTCACACACACACACACACACACACACACACACACACACACACAAAGTTGTTAGCAAAATGGGAGTTTAACATAACTTTTTTTGATTCAAAATCATCTTATCTACAACAACTAAATCTAAGCCTTTTTACTCAAAATGTGGTCTGCTGACCAACAGCATCCATATTACTGAGAGCTTGATGGAGATGCAGACTAAGCTGGACATGGTGACTCAGACCTGTAATCACAGTGCTTGTGAGGCCTAGTCTAAAAAATAAATCCCCTAGAAAAAAGAAAACAAAAAATAAAATGAAGATTAACAAGTCCCACTCCAGAAACCACTGAATCAGAATCTATAAACCCAAATCTATAAATCTTTAAACCTACAGTTTAACAATATTCATACATGATTTGTGTACCCATGTTTAAGTCCAAGTGCAATCAAGTAAACTTTACATAGTGTATCACTTACCCATATACAATACAATCACAAGAGCAAAACCAAAATCCAACAACCCTTGTATGCAAAATTACAAGATTAAATGTCAGTTTGTTTGAACACTTAAATTGATAGCCATAGAACACAGAAGGGATTTTTGTTTTTCTTAAGAAATTCAGAGAGAATTGACAAAGCTTTGGCAGTAGTGATGGCAAAAGAACATCATGGAATAGTCAAAAAGTATTTACTTCCAAAGCTGAAAAATCAAAATTCCTGGAGATTTTATTCAAGTCACAGGATACATGTTGATTTTTGTAGTAGTATCATTTCTTTCAGTTTCATCTCTGTGACCAATATTTTCTGTTGTTCCAATTCACTCTTAAGAGGAATAGAAAGACATAACATAGAAATGAAGATCTCTGTAACAGCAATGTCATAACTAGGATAATCACTTGTCTCATATTTGGGAGGAAAAGTATTACGTGTTTGCATTTGAGTATGGGAGTGACCACTATTTTGAGACTTATTCCAAGTTAACAAAGGACATGTATAGAGTGAAGAGTTGACCTCCAGGATACTTGATGAGAACTGAAGAATATTCTACCACTTCCATGGGAATAAACTGTTCAGTGTGGAAGTTTATACCTTCCCAAACTGAACACAAACCAGAGGAGGATAGTAAGGTGTTAAGGATTTCTCCTCATCAATCCATAAGTGAAACAAATGCTTGTCATCAAGTTTTGTCAAAGATGAAAACTGAAGAGACACCTAAAGAAGTCATCTGAAAAAAATCTCTTTGATCTAAAGAAAGCAAGAGGGAAAAAGAGTACATTTTCCATCCTCTAAGTCAACAACTAGCAATAATTTAATTATTAAATATGTGGTTCAAATGACACATTTTGCTAAGATCTGGGAGATATTTATCAGCATACTAGAGAAAGTATCATGAAAATACAGAAAATTATGCAATGTTCTCTAACTTACCACTAATGAAATGTGGATGCCAGTGCAAGTGAAGCAAATTTAAGTACAAGAAAGAGCCATGAATCTGAGAAAGCCTTATAAGTAGAATGTATGAGAAATAAATCTTAAAGGTAGAAGGGCAATTCTAGGGAGAACAATAATAAATGTGTTAAGATGCTGGATATCAGATGGAGTCCTACAGACTTCTGAGTTCATAATACATGGCTGGACATCAGACGTTTAGATGTGGAGGTTCAGCAACTAAAACTGCTTAGAATCTACTAAGCAGATACATTATCTGCTTTTGTCTAAGCTCTGCTTAGAATCAACTATTCTTGAAAAACTGAAGAATAAACAAATATACTTTCTCAAGGATTTTAGCTTCATGAAGGTGAGATTACAACCATCTACTTCAGTGAAAGGCAGGGTATCATCTAGGAACTGGATCCTAAGTCCATAAATGCACGATTCTGGCTAGATATAAGACCTTAGGACAAATGCTCTTAAGGTCCCAGTCATGTTCTCTCAGTTTACTCTTGTCTCTAGGCCTCAAACTCAATTAGTACAATCATGTATAGTGCATTAGTGAGGCTTTAAACTATCTAGAAGTGGGGACAAGTTCTGCATGTTGAAATGCCTCTGATTTATTATTCCTATATGTAGGTACATCAGCTGGAACTGGAGGATAAATAACATGCTTCTCATACACTTACTTTCCAGTGTCTCTCGGAGAGAGCTAGTAAGAATTTGATCTGGATGCTCACAGTAGACACTTGTTTGATCATGTCCTGGCTGGCTTCCTGCTACTCCCTATATTTTGTTCTTACTCCCCTATTGACATTTTCTAATTTCACTTCCCAGGATAAATAGTTTTAAACTAAAATAAATTCTCATCTTAACTGTTCTTATAGCCAATGTTTTACATCTAAAGCGGAAGATTGAATAATTAGATTTTTGTTTTGTTTTGAGATAGGATCTGTAGATAGCCCTGAATATCCTGACACTCAAGCTGTCCTTGAACTCATAGCGACACACCTGTCACTGCCTTTGAATGTTGGGGAACACTCTTGGATGAGCAATTGGATTTTTAAAAATACCAAAAAAATAACCTTTGCTAGAGAAATTCTTTGAGAACACTAATATATAAATTAGCTTCTCTAGTCCCTCATTGCCCCCTTTTGTTCAAAATATGAACTGTGAACTCAAAACCACAACATTTATGATATATTGTGTTGATTTTCATTTTGTTTTGTTTTTTAAAGGTTAGAGATTACTCACCTCCCCTGCTGGTCATTAAATCAGTCTGGCAGGATACCTCCGTAGTTCTGTGGCCTTCCGGATATGTGGCAGAGACACAGGCAGTGTTGCAGACAGGCCTGCTGGCTGTGATATACTACCAAGCAGGTGACATCAAAGGTCTACTTTAAGCCTATCTCACTTCTCAGTCAGAGCTCATACTGAGGCCCCAAATCAGGTACCATATGGCACATCCAATCAAGTCAAAGTTTATCAGCTTAGACTTCCCTAGCTTCTGTTCCAAGTGATGCTGCAACCTCAAGAAGAAAATAACTTATTTCATTTGACTCTATTCTTATTTATCACAAGGGCTCACCAGTTAAATGCTTAATAGTTCTGTAAATTTTGTAGTCTGTCTTGTGAGTTCTTAAAGATTCAATTTGGGAAGTTATTGAAAAAATATTCATTTTTCCTTATGGAATCTAGTAAGATCCTAAGAGTCATTAAAAAGTTAGGCTTTCTTTTAGGGATTTATACTGAAATGCCAATTTAGGTTCATATAATAATTGATGTTGGTTCAAAATGCTTACCTGCATGAAGAGAGAAAATGATTGCTATTTAAAATATTTGTTGATTTCTTGAGACAGGGTCTCATGTACACTGGACTGGCCTCCAATGAACTCACCCTGAGTCTGAGAATGACCTTGAATCCCATAACCTCCAGCCTTAATCTTTCAAGTATTAGAATTACAGGCATGCAAACCTGGTCTTATAATGTTCCTCAAATTGAAATGAGAAATGTAGGGTGGGTATTTGAGATACTAACTATTCAAATGCAGTTTACTTAAAAGGCAGACAACACAGAATGAGTCTGTACTCAGGTTATTTAGGTGTACCTCCCCTGAAGTGAGAATCAAGTATCTTCAGTTTCTTAATTTTTCTAGTACAAAAATAACATGTAGAATCACTTTCCTGATTGGACAAATGCAAAAATGCTGCTCTTTCTGGCTTGAGCTCATTTTTTTTTCTTAGAGTAGGCAAAAGTGCTGTTTTTTTCAGGCTTGGATTCAATTATTTTTCTTAGAATGTCTCCATCTGGATAACTCATAGAAGGAATTGTGCTACCTAGGCTGGCATGGTATCTGCCACCAAACAAGACACCCAGAGATGCTAAGAGCAGATCCCTGCAACAGAGTCTATTGAGATACACTTTATAGTTCTTTCCAAACTCAAGGTTCTTTGACTATATGTTCCTTGGATGAAGCTCTGCTTTTGCAGTTTTTGCAGAACAGCTGGAATAGGCAGCAAAGTACTGCCTGCTTGTTTTCTTGACAGATTAACACCCACAGTGGGGTCTTATACACAGTCAGAAAAATACTATTCTAAGTGGGCAAGTGCTATAGACTGAAGCTTCAAGTACACTGGTAATGGACACTTTACTATTTTCCAAGTCCCAAAGGATGATATCATGTCAGAAGCTTTGCCATTCAAGAAGTTAGACAGCATTCAACTTCTCAGTTCCTCTTCAGCAGGTAAGACTACACTATAGGAGATAAAGATATGGGAGAGAGCAGGCTAACCACATCTTAGGATGGTTACACTGGAAAATCAGCTGTCTGCCCAATTATCCAAGAACACCATCTCATGCACCAGAACATTGGTCTCCAATGTTCAGTAAGACTTTTGGGTATGAACTTCTATTTGATATTTTCCTCATTAATTAGTATAGCTGAAAATGTCCCAATAAATACAAATACATGAAGAGGAGACTTTTTCTAACTTGACATGATTGTCATTTGGAGCCAGATAACATCTTGTTTGAAGGGCTATTACATGGTGCATTATAGAATGCTCAGCAGTGTTTCTGGCCTCTACCCAGTACATATCAATAGCACAATAAGTAATAATAATTATAAATAATGGTATCACTGGATTTTTCTGTCCGCTGGTGGAGGTACAGTCATCTTCAGTTGAGAAATACTGCTTTCTGAGTTATTTTAATAGTAATGACATCATGAAATGACCCCAGTACTGAACTTCTAGAATATTATGTAGGAAATTTACATGTAAATAATTAGATGGTAAATATTTTAAGCATAATAGGCCTCACACAGTCCCTGGCATATATTTTGTTTCTGTTTAGTTTTGTTGAAAACATTTTTAAGTGTAAAAACTTTTTAGCTAAAAAATAGATTATAATTTCTTCTGGTAATTTTCACAAGCTGGGATCTTCATCTAGCTACTGTTATTTTTAATAACCTTACGTTGGCAGTTCTGTTGCCCTCTCAGAATGCCTGAGTCAAATACCTCTATGTTAAATTCTATTAATCTTGTTTGCAATTTAATTCTATCAACTGTACTTAAGCACAAACAGCTTAAATAAAATGGAAAGTCAATATCTGAGCCAAATGAGATTCCCTAGTAAATGAAACACCACATACTTAGTGAGAATATGCCCTTTCTCTGGAATAGAATTAAATATCCTGTGGGGTTTCTCTGAAAATGTGGACATAAAATATAATACAAAGGAAATTCTCCTAATCAATTTGAAAGCCAAAATATGTTTTGATTTGAATGCAGATGTTATTAAGGAAGGAAACTTGCTGCCTGCTTGAGAACTGCCTATATAGTTACAAAAACTGAAATGTCATTTTGAAGATACATTTCAAGGTAGCCTCTTTGTAATTTCTTTTACTCTTTGCATAAATGATTTACAAAGTGAGGAAAGGTCTATTCACCAAGTATTTATTGGGTATCAAGTATCTGCCAGGGGCTATAGGTGACCTAGAATGACATATGCAGAATCGTGCCAGAGAATAAGCACTTCATCAGGAAAACAGCAATGTTTATGTTTCATGTTTTACCATATTAAAAATTACGAATAATATATTGCTTTGAGTATTTGGAATAGATAGATACAAGAGAAAATTACCCAAGAAAATAACCTTATTATCCAATTAGAGCAATAGTGTAAGAGGGAATATAAATAAGACCTTTGGTCAAATATATTTCATTTGGATAATTTAAAAATATTCATTTAAAATCATTAATCATTAAAGTAGTTTATCATATGAAAGACTGTTGAATGGAAGGCAATATACTGAAAAGAACTCAAGGATATAACTTAAAATCTGAGTTCTGGTTCTGTTTTTGTGTGTGTGTTTTATATATATATATGTCAGTTAACTTCCAAAGAGTACCCTATCTGCCTGTAAGATGTGGTAGAGACATTATCTCAATATATCTAAACATATGTTTATAACTTGTAAGCAGGAGCAAAGATGGTAAGAATATCCTGAGGACTCAGCTATACTAAATCATGGATGATTTCAGGATAAATCCAGTATTTTCTTGGCTGTAGCTTAGATTAATTAACAATTGGGTATCCTGAAATTTTTTCTTATATAATCACAAAAAAGAGATTATCCATAAAGTCCATGAAGTCCTACTTTGAATCTGGCTAATATGAACATCATTGTTTCTCTGTTAAAAGGATAAGGAGGTAAATGTAATTGTGCAGTAAAATAAAGACTTTTGAAGATTAGTGTTTATTCAAAGGAGTTAAAAAATGAATTGTGAAGGCCTCCTCAACATCACTGGACTCTATCCACTTCTGCAGAAACTCATAACCCTGTCTTCCAGCCTTCAGAAGAAACTATTGCTGGGGAAAAGTCACCTCCTACACAGTATGGGGTCCAATTCACAGGGTAACATAATCGCATCATTTGCACAGATTTGAGAAAGGACCTTTAAATCAAGATCAATGAGATTTTCAAACAAACTTTTCCCTGTTACTCTCTTAATTACATTTTAAAAGTCAACCTTTTTGTCATGTCTACCTTCAGTCTGTTTTTCTCCTTTTGCTTTTCTCTCTCTTTTTTTGGTTCAACAATTAGGTGTCTTAATATATAAAGAACAATATCCTTCATTAAATAGTAATATCCAGAGAAAAACATGATGCTTGAAGTGACTTATGCAGCCTCTACAAGTTGCTTTCTGCAGTTTAACAGTACTCAGAGAACTCAAGCCCTTCTTAAGCTCTACCCACTCATTTGACTTCAAGTGAGAGGATGTAAAATGTCAGGGGCTGCTAAGTCAAATGTCTGTGGTGCTGTCCCTGATGCTAATAACAAAGTATGGGAATTACACTAGCAGTGACAGTAACAGTAACACTTTCACTGCCAATACCTTTTGGAAAGGACAAGTCATCATGTCTCTAAGTGGAAAAAGGGTGGAGGGAGTGCTCACTCCCACACTTTACATTGCCATGACTACTGAAGAGCCATTTTGCTATCCCCCTGCTTCATACCTACCAAAAATAGGGGTTGAGTTGAGTGTAAAATGAATAAAATATCTTATTTAAAATCAAAGGCAATTCCTTGTGTTTCATCAGTATGCTTTGTTATGAGCTGTATGAACTGATTTAACTAGAGAGTCATCATCTGGAAATGAGTTTCTGATCACTATTTGGCTTTGCTTTGTTTTAACCCGTATACCTAAACAATGAAAAATTATCCCATGTTTTACAAACAGTCCACTGACTTCAAGACTGTCCTTTGACATATAAGCAAAACCAGCCTGTTTCTCTCCAATCTCAGCCTTCTTATAATATGTTTTTTGGGGGTTTGTTTTGATCCTATCAAAAGCAACAGCAAAAGCAAACAGAAAGAATATAATTGCAAAATATTTGATATGCCTGTTGATGATGTCTCATTAACCTTGACAGTGAAGTAACTGGGGACTGCTTCTCACAGTGGCATGGTGTTTTGTTAGAGAGGGAGAAACATCTCGGTGGGGGAAATCCAAGGAGAAAACAAACTTAGTAGATCATAAACAAAAAAAAAAAAAGCATTTCCAGTTGGCCAGGCTTGTTTTATTCTAGTTTCCTTAAGCCTGTGACAGTTCTACTATACACATATTTGAGAAAACATTTCTAACAGCATTATCTGTATCTCTGAAGTACTGAAAAAAAAATTCCCACTTTGATGTTGAAAAACAATCTTAGAGAAAACCAAAGATCTCAGGACTGTTAATAAGAATCTACAATGACTGAATATTGTGATGATTTGTGAGCCATTAGAAATGCCACAGGCCACTCATGTGCGAATGTTCTATTCCAGTCAGTCTCCAGCCAGATTCTCCTCTTTACTAATTGCTGGTGGATAGCATGTCAACAAACAGAGAAGGAAATTATAGCGGAAAATGAGCTTGTCTCTAGGGACACATGGTTACCTGGAGAGGAAGAGACAGAGTAAGGAGTTCCTCAGGCTCATGAGCAGACTCTTTGGCAGAAGGAGGAATCTAACCTTCCACTATTCCCAGAGACCCCACAGGAAACCAGCTTTTTCTATCATCTCTCTGGCAGCTCAGCTGGGACTGGTTCCTGTCTGCCCTCCCCAGAGCAGGAGCTGAAGTAAACAAACCTCATAGTCTCCACCTAGATTCAGATGGAACATTCTTTTATTTTATTTTCCTTTATTTCTCTCTCATGGTCTCTCCACTTTTCCATTTCTAGTCACGACTCCTCAGCTCTCCTCAGGAACTTCTTGAAAGTTATCACTGTTAACCTCACTTTTCACATCAAATTCCTACCTCGGGCTGATGGCACAACCAGTTTCTGTTCTGTGTTCCTGTGATGTTCTCAGGGCCACATCCCAGCTCCTGATTTCCAGCCTCTGGATCTGCCCCTCGCCCACGCGTTCAAATAAGCCCACATAAAGTATACCAACTCGTTCTCCCTTTTCTCAAAGAAGTTACATTTAAGTGGATTGAAACTGAATTGCAAGCACAATTTCTTACTCTCAAAGACAGACATGGTTACCTTGCTCCCGGAGGAGGGGGCTGGTGGCTGTCCCGTCCTTACTAGAGACTGCACATTGATTGGGTGAGGGTGGGTGTTATTTTCCTTACCTTGCTAACCCACATTCCTCTGTCCCTTATCTACAACTCATATAACCTTTCCCCAAACACTTTGGGACCAGAGAAAGGGAGGTGGAAAATGTGGTAGGGGAATGGAATAGTGTCTCTGGAGCTCACCACCCTCCGCCTGCATAGTATTTTGTTCTCCAGTAGCGGGACTTTCTTGAGTGTATTCTCTTGTTCCGCTTCTTCTCTGCCCTGTTATCCCAAAGCCTCCCTGCCCCCAAGCCCACTGCGACCAAAACAAGCGCACTGTCTAAAGCACCGTGGCTGCCGCCGCCCCAACTGTTGCAGCAGCTGCGGGGTGACAGCAGAAGCGATAAGGGCAGGGCCGGGCTGGAACCTGGACCCGAACGCTCCGTGCCTTGGAGCCTGAGATACTCCTGCCTGCTGCCTAGGGGCGCGCAGTGCAGGGGAGCCCCTGTGGCAGCCATCGCCTGGGATAGCCAAGGCGGCTTTCTCAACTGGGACCCCGCGCGGAACCAGCCCGGCCGCTGCAGCCCGCCACTAGGGGCTTCCCGCACCCGCCCTATTCTCACCTTTAATATCAGGTCTGTGTGATGCTGGTCCAGCATGTTGGCTTTTTGGAAGGAGGTGACGATGACCCGGCCGTAGCGCCCAGGGGTCTGCAGGTCCGAGTAGAGCCGGTGCTTGGAGCGGTTGACCGGGAAGAGGCTGTTGACTAGGTTGCGCTCGATCTTGGCTAGGCTGTGCTGGGGCGCCAGCAGGTGCTCCACGCTCTCTTCGACCTGGTAGCGGCTAAAGCTGGCGCCGAGCAGGATGGAGATGAGCACCGGAGCCGAAGCAAAGAAGACCGGGTGACTGGCAATGAAGTGGCCAAGCCGGGAGAAACACGTCCTCAAGCCCCTGTGCAGAACCTGCCGCAGCATCCTAGAGCAGAGCGGGCGCGGGAGGAGGGCGAGGCGCACGCTCGGCGCGGGCTCGGGCGACGGCGGCGGCGGCGGCGGTGGTGGTGGTGGTGGTGGTGGTGGTGGCGCCCGAGGCGGCGGCGGCGGCAAGACCCTGAGCTCTCCTGGAGCCGCGGCACCACCATCGGGGAGTCCCGCGCCGCGCCTCGGGAGGGTCCCCTCCTGCTGGAGACACGCCCTCCTGCCTGCAGCCGCGCCCGCTCGGAGAGCCCCCCAGCTTGGCGGTCTCCGCTCTGCCCCCACTCCGCCCTACCCGGGGCGCCCTCCCCACCCCCCCGCCGCCTCCCGGCCGGGGGGCGACGCGCGACACTGCCGCGTCCCCGCTCAGCGCGGGCGGGGCTGGGAGCGGCCCCCGCGGCGCGTCATGACCCCACTCACCCGATCCCCGAAGCCAACGACGGGATGGCGCGGGGAGCGGCGTGGCTGTGGCGCTAGCGCTGGGAGACACTGTGCGCCAGCCTAGAACACGAGGACGGAGAATTCCAGGCTACACCCAGTCCCCTCCTCTCAGCTCCCCCTCCCCCGGCTCGGCGGGCCAAGCGCACTCCACCCCCTGGCCTCCTCCCGGGAGACTCAGAGATAAATAAAGAAATGGCCCGAATTTTTCAAACAAAAAAGTAAAAGAGTTCTCTCGTTAGGGGGTAGAATGGGGGCGTAGGGCAGACCCGCTAACAGCCAAGTCTCTCCAAACGCGGAAAGAAGCAGGCTGAGGACTGCGTGCGCCCCAGCTCTTGCCAGGCTCAGGTGGTGGCGCGCACTGGCTGTTGCCAAGAGGGGGTGGGGAACCGAGACGCTAGAGCATGGAAATCACGCCTCCTCCCAAGTAAGAGCCATTTAAGATCGCCCCAACACTGCAGTTCTAGGGGCACCACAGGGGACCGGTGTGCGTCTGGAGCTGGTCCACCCCAAATGTGTCTGAGGACAATCTTTCTCCAGAGCCCCAAATTGGATCTTTGCAGAGTGGGTTGAAATAGATAGTTCTGCTGTACATCTCTCCACCACCTTCTCCACCCTGTTCTCCAATAATTTAAAAAGTGCTGATAATGATACTCTGTCAGTCTGAGTCCAAGTCCAGGCTCCTCTATCTCCATTCTGCCTCTTTTTTCTCCTTCTCCTCTCTCTGTCGTCACTGGCAGGTCCGGGGGGATCTGGTGTGTAGGAGCTGATGCGGGCGCCCCTGAGGGTGTAGATGTTTAGGAAAGGCTGGTCAGGAGTCAGTACTTAACCCCCTTCTCTCCCTCACTCCACTTGCTCCTCCACTCTCGACAGTGTGAGAGTAGGGGGACCCTTATCTCAGACTGGGAAGTGTACTGGTTTCTGAGTATGTCGAGCCACAGGGGGCGCGGAGGAGCCTGAGGGGCTCTGAAGGCTTGGCAAAGTTGGGCTTGTGCGTGTGCGCCAGCCATGAGCTAGCTTGCAGCCACTGTGGTTCCCCTCGCACTTCCCCTCGGGAGATTTCCACCCAAGAAGGCGGGCGCCGGCTTCGGCCTGGGATAGACCTGCGGCGGCGGCGGGAACGGCCACGCACAGGTACAATTTAGCGCATTTCTTTGCGCGCTCTGAGCCCCTGGGTCCGTCCATGCAGACCGAGCGGAATCCTCTGAGTCTGGGAGTCTGGGTCATTGAGGCATCCTGTCCCGCTAGGTTGGGGATGGGAACTAGAGCACAGAGAGGGGTCCTCAGGTTCACAGCTTCAAAAGCTTGGTCTGTCCACCCCACTCCTCTGGTCTGTCTGCTCGACCTCTAAGTGCCAAGGGTCGAATGCGAAGTGTTGGTAGGGCGGAAGGTGCGGTCCCTTGAGTGTAGCACATACTACATGCATGCATATTAATCAAAGTGGAGAGAATAGTAGGGGAGAAGGAAGAGGCAAGGGAGATTGGGAGAG
>PVIH01016690.1:0-44652 GCA_004025045.1 Sigmodon hispidus
GAAAAGAAAGTGGGAAATACACTTCTACAAATTGGCACAGGCCATCACTTCCTAAATATAACACCAGTGGCACAGGCACTAAGACCAACAATCAATAAGTGGGATCTCCTGAAGCTGGGAAGCTTCTGCAAAGCCAAGGACACTGTCAATAGGACAAAACGCCAGCCTACAGAATGGGAAAAGATTTTCACCAACCCTAGAAGTGATAGAGGACTGATCTCTAAGGTATATAAAGAGCTCAAGAATTTAGAGCCCAAAACCTTGAATAACCCTATCCAAAAATGGGGTACAGATCTAAAAAGGGAATTCTCAGCAGAGGAACTACGAATGGCTGAAAGGCACCTGAAAAAGTGCTCTTCACATTTAGCCATCAGAGAAATGCAAGTCAAAACAACTTTGAGATACCGCCTAACACCTGTTAGATTGGCTAAGATAAAAGGCACAGATGACAGCCTATGTTGGAGAGGATGCGGAGCAAGGGGAACACTCCTCCATTGTTGGTGGGAATGTAAGCTTGTTCAGCCACTTTGGAATGCAATATGGAGGTTTCTCAGAAAACTGAGAATCAATCTCCCCAAGGACCCAGCATTACCACTTTTGGGTGTATACCCTAAAGAGGCACATTCACACTCCAAAGGTATTAGTTCAGCTATGTTCATAGCAGCTTATTTGTAATAGCAAGAACCTGGAAACAACCTAGATGTCCCTCAACTGAAGAATGGATTAACACACTGTGGTACATCTACACAATGGAATACTACTCAGCAGTAAGAAAAAATGATATCCTAAAATTCACAGGCAAATGGATGGATTTGGAGAATATCCTCCTGAGCTAAGTATCACAAACTCAGAGAGATAAGCAGTGGATGTACTCACTCACTAGTGGTCTCTAAACAAGCAAACAAGAAAAAAAGCCAAACATGGCCAAGCGGCAAACCACAACCAGAAATGGACAGTAAATGAGGAAGACAACTGAGTGATGTCAGCCTCTGGCCTCCACATTCACACACACACATGCACACACACACACACACACACACACACACACACACACATGCACATGCACGCATGTGTACACACAAGGAACAAAAGGATAACCACAGCTCCAGAGTGAGAGGTACTATGAAAATGAGTTCCCCATGGCAGAGGACTTAATGCTAAAAAGACTCATCACACTGTTCTTGACTTTGGAAGGCAAATGTTGCTCTTGGAATCTCAATAAGAATCAAAGACTCCATGACCCTGTTCCCTCTCCAGCCTCAAGATGGGCCTGAGAGATGCTTAGTAGTTTTTAAGGAAGATTATTCAGAAGGCTCACCCAGCTGTGTGGCTGGGCTTGACACACATATTCCCTGTCTGGGGCAACCTCCCTACCATATTCCTAAGGCTAGGGCTTGGGAGGCTGGAGAGGAGCCGGGCAGAAAGACAGGCAGAAAGAAAGGTACGCAGAGTTCAGCACAGGCCATGATTTGTGCTCTCCGCCCATAGGAGCAGCCCAGGGTCTCAGTGGTTCAGAGAGCACATAGCTAAACAGACTTGTCATTTCTGAATAGTTCAAGGCCTGGATCATGTGGATCTTCTGATAACAATAGGAGTGATTTTTCCAGGGAAAAGGAAAATAGGACCTTGGAAGCTTGACATGTTCATTTGTAAGGGTTCTGCCACTGAGTGTACACACAGGGTAGCTTAAATTCCAGATGCACTGTCTCTTACTTCTGCTGCTCTATGTCTCAAGATTAGGGTGTCCTATTCTCTAGTGCCTGGTAGGTGCCCAAGAATAGGGTATGACAGACTTTTTGTGGCATTCTACATTCTTTATGATCTGGACCAGCAAGCATATTAGCCATCACATATCCATAGCCTCTCAGCCTCTACCTTCTAGAAAAATCAGTGACAGACAAGAAAGCAAAGCCTCCATGTATCTACATCTAGAATAGTCCTCTGAGAAATTTACAGGAAAAACAGTTGCTCAATGACCACAGATACCTACCCCAAGACACCCTTAAGAAGATAAGAAGCAGTGTCATCCATGTGTCCCAAACATTAAACAAAAGCCATAATGTTTGAAGAAAGAAGATGGAAGCTACCTTGGTCATCCTCACTGGCTAAAAAAAGTAGAGTTGTCCAGATAAGTAAGGCCTGTCCAAGGAGGTAAACCAAGGTAGGAGAGAAATGTCACCAACACAAGACTCCTGTCCTTGTGGATTCTCTGATTTTACAAAAGTGTATGTGTGTGTGTGTGTGTATGTGTGTGTGTGTGTGTGTGTGTGTGTGTGTGTATGTAAAAAAAATAAATAAATAAAAAGATTTCTTTTCAATTTCTTTCTTTCTTGGTCCTTTTCAGTTTTGGCTAGAAAAGTCAATCATTGTCCTTTAGCAAATTCTACCTAAGCTCTTGACTCCTGAAATGACATCCCAATGGAGGAGTTAATTTAACTGTGGGCTGTCAGAGCATCAATTACATTTTTTTCTGTGAGTGAAATGATGTCGATGGGGACTCAAGTATTAGCTCTCCACATCCATTGCGTTCAGAGACTAATACTTTACTTCCCAAACTACTGTTCAGATAAAACTATGTCACTCATACCTGTTGATAGCAAAAAAAAAAAAAAAAAATATTTTGGTGATCTCTGATTAAAGGAGAGTAAATGGCAAGGATGTTTTATGGTTTTTACTCTTATCTTACTAGGTATCATGATACATTTAGCAAAGATCTGAGACTGGCTTCTTTCTGGAGTTAGAAGCCCAGTTTTCCTCATAATTCTGGTGGCTAGAGGGTAGCAAAAGATACAATTATAATCCTTAAAAGGTTTCCTGACAAATGTCAGTTATTAGATAAACTAAGCCAATGTTCAGGGCAAGCACAGAGAATCAACTCATACAGTGGTCCCAGTGTAAATACACCCATTCTCAAAAATTAAGTCACTATGTGAAACTGCCATTAACACGCCCTGATAATAGTACCCATGAATTAAATATTTTCCACTAGGTTCTCCATCTTAAGCTGTATTTACCACAATACCACCATGTTGGATGTCTCACTAATACTTTGAGTACACATAGAAACAATATAAAACCATAGAACAAGGGTATAGTTAGCATTCAATAACTAACTAATGTCCACAGAAAAATAAGTAACCTTAAGCTCAGTTGCAGCAGACTAGTTGTGGCAAATTTTTGATTATCTATGAAATGTCGCTCAGGGTATAAATGTCTTAGAAAGGGACCACATATGTAAAATGTTTTAAATCCAAATCTTTCTTTAGTTATTGACAATTAATTACTAACTTGTCTAAGATTTCTGTAATAATATAATATACAAATTTAATGAGGATAAACATTTACTTTTGATACCTAACTAGGTCTGGCATGAATATTCAAAGCTATATGTTCATTATTTTTTTTATACATTCAGAACTGGCTACCTGTATCAAAGATGAAAACAGTACGTTTTGAAATTAAAATCTTATCCCTGTGTTTATGCATTACTTTTTATTTGTTGAGTGTAGTAATGTTTTCCTGTATAGCGAACATAGACCATATGACCCCTTCCAAACTTGAGATACCCTTGCTGCTGCATGATGTTTTCCTTTAACAGCTCCAATGCTTATCCAAGTACACTACAGGTCAAATAAAAGCTGGTGCAGTATGAACCATGATAACTTCCAATGTCAGCTATGACAATTTTATACAGAACAATGGCTCATCATTTAGTGATAAATTTGCTATATAAAAAAGGGTAAACTAAGAAGTCAACTGAGGCTCCTGAATCCTTATTGTTCCCATGTCATAACCTGTCTCCAAAGCAACAATCATTTTCTTTTGAGAAAGTTAAATATCCACCATCATGGTCAAGGTAGCTTCAGATCAGATGATGACTTATGGCAAAGATTTAGCACTTAAAAAGTACCCATATCAATCAGCTTGGATTAATGGCTGGAGAGGCCATAGCAATTAGTGCTGTTCTAGTACAACTTATATTTAAACCGCTATGCTGGTAAAACTTTGTGAATATGTTTTCTGAAGTTTTGTGAGACACAGTCTCACAGCTCACCCGTTTTAAAGCCTTATTTTTTTTAAATTGTTCCCTAAGCCTTAAGTGTGGTAAGTGTTTTTAGATGAATCCATTTAGACTGTGCTTCACAACTCTGCATTTTGATTTTGTCATCATCTATTGCAAAGGAAAATTTTCTTGGTATGAAGTTAGAACCATAATATCTGTGGATAAACAGACAAGTGTTTAGATTGTTGTTAGGTGTTACTATGGTTTAGTAAAATAAAGGTTGAAGGTTCTGTTATTTTATTTATTTATTTATTTATTTATTTATCTATAGCTGGGATCATATGGCGGATTAAGGTATACCAAAACCCACACCATGCAACATACACCTATTTAAGAGATTTATTGTGATGTCGAGTGTTGGTGGAACATATATATATATATATATATATAAGAATCATGGGTTAGTTTAAGAATTAAGAGTTAGCAAGATATATGACAGAGCCATAGGACAATCAGCATAAAATTAATACAAGCTTCTGTCTGTTACTTTGGGACTGCTAATCCAAATCTTGGAGCTAGACTGAGCCAGAAACTTCATAGTACAAATGACACCCCACACGGGGAATATGAATCTACAAAAAGCAGAAGGCAGCTTACAAAGGATTCTAGAGCACAGAAACAGAGCCACAAACTTCTTCCAGATTGTGTCTCTCAAATGGGTCATGGTATAGAGACTGGATGGCATATGGGTTTGAATTACAAACTGGCAAGTGTGCTTTGTGCATCTCTAGCTGCAACATAGTTCCTGAAGTCTCCCAGGAGCCTAGATATAAGCAACAAGCTGTAAATGATGAATTTAATCTTTCTGTTTATATAGACCAAAAGGAAACAGAGTCAAAGACTGCTTCTTAGTAGCAACAACATTTTTTTGGGTCTTTTCTGCTTGTTGGGGGCAAGCAGAGGCTTGGCTTTTTAAGACAGGTTTTCTGACTCAGCTTTAGAGGGAAAACACTTGGAGTCTTTTAAGAATCCCTGCTGCCAAATACTTAAATGCAGTTTGTGAGCAGCAGATAGCAGTGCTTTACTTGGTGGGTATATAGACGCTAAAATTCCTCAGAGAGATAACTTACCAGTACTTTTGCTAAAAAGCTAAATTTTATAAAGCTAGACTAGGAGTTACGTAGAGCCAGCCAGCCACCCTAGTGAAGCCTTTAATCCTTAGCCTCACCTTGGCATGTTAAAGCTGTCCTCAGAAACATAAAGAAACAGAGGGATGTGGGTAGAGTCAACCACCCTAACTAAGCAAATATATGATTAGAAAAAGATAAGACATAAGAGATATATAGAGAAGACAGATTCAAAAAAAAAAAAAAACTCTAGTTTAGAGTATGTTAAAAAATATACATAGGCTTAAGAGAGAAAAGAAAAAAGAAAAAGGATAGAGAAGGTCTTAAAGAAAAAAAGTAGAGTAAAAAAAAATAAGCCAAAAAGATGAAACTTACAAGGAATGTCTGGATACTGTATGTTATTGTCTTGTCCTTAAGTTTTTTGACTGAAAATAAAGTAGTAAAAGCTGCTAAAAGCCATTTAGTTATAAATGCTGCTGGATTAATCCTACCTATATATTTTATAAATAAGTTGACTTTAAAATTAAAAAATATGCTACTTTAGAGAAGGGGTTTATTTTTATTTTCACAGAAAATGAGAGGCTATGGATTTATTCTGGGATATGGAAAATAAAGTTTGATCACGGAAGACCCCCTGAAATGTCTTCACTTAAAATTTATGACCCAGATAATTTTGAATTTCAGAGTACCTCTATTGCAGTTTCTTCTAAGTTCTGTATCCAATACAACTTCAAGGAGACTGAGATAACCCAGTCTTAGAGACTATAAAGATTTGTCCATAATCCTAAATTTTTCTTTGGGTCCCCAAGGGATTGCAAGCCCTTAATTCAGCTAGAAAGCTATGTTCACATTCCCCAAAAAACCGATTATGGCTGTTTGTCTTTGTTTATAGTTTTGGTTACAAGCTTTTATAAATAATGATACAAAAATTATACAAAGGAAATTAGATTTGTGGTTCTTGTTTTAAAAAGTAAGAAAGGGGGAATGTATTGGAATTATGTTTTTGATACATTGTAAATAATTGTCCCCCCTACTGGTTTAATGAAAACCCTGATTGGCCAAAGGCAGACAGGAATTGTAGGCTGGGCTAGCAGACTAAGAAAACTCTGAGAACAAAAAGAGCACAGAGAGATGCCAGATGAGATGTCAGCAGACACAAAGGAAAGAAATTGAAATGCTGCTGTGAGAAAAGGTACTAATCTACATGGCTAAACAAGGTAAGAGTCGTGGGTTAATTTAAGAATTAATAGTTAGCAAGATGTATGATTGAGCCATAGACCAATTACCATAAAAATAATACAAGCCTCTGTGTATTACTTTTGGACTGCTGGTCCAGATCTTGGAGCTAGTCTGTGGCAGAAACTTCATTCTACACATATACAAAAGGCTGCCTCTGAGCAATAGAACCAGGAAAAATTAGAACCAGGCCAAGATTGTGCTGCAAGTATAAAGGATAGAGCACGTGAATATTGGGAGAATATGCCATCCCTGGCAAAAGTGGAAAAGTGTAGCATTTTGTGACTGGTGGTAAATTGGCAGATGGCTCTGAGTTACTGAAAGCAGGTTGGAAATGGGGAGAAGCACTCGGTTTTGGTATGAGGGTGGTTCTTGGTTTTGTTTGTTTGTTTGTTTGTTTGTTTGTTTGTTTTCTGACCAGTTCTCTTTCAATATGCCAATATGATTTTAACAGGACTGAGTAGCTAGGTAGGTTTCCAGAACTAAACATAGTTTCCTTGTTGTTGAGGGGTCTTTTTTTATTATGAACAAAGTCTCATTTTTTATCCGTGTATCTCCTTGTTCAAACTCCCTTCCCCCTCCCACCCCTCCCAGTCACTCTCTCTTCTCCCCATTTTCTTATCTTCTCCCCAGCAAGGGCAGGGGGGTCCCCAGGTCCGAAGGTACCAAAGTAGCTTGGTTCAGCATCCACTCCAGGCAAATCTGCTTTCCTCATCCCAACATCAAGACTGGGTCAGGTGTTCCTTTGGAGGGAGGGGGTCTTAAGTATAATTACAGAGCTATTGGATATTGCCAAGCTATGCATGACACTATGGTTGTTGTGCCATGCTGGTCTTTGATATGGCTAATAGTCATCCTATCTGGGTAGGACTATTAGTTGATTTCTTGTTTTAGAAGCTTGTATGTCACCTTCTGGTACTTGAAAACTTGTCCTCAGAGAAGATGCTTTCAGATCAGAAATTTGGGTACTCTTCATCCTGTGTTTTGGGTGAATTATGTCTTCAGCAATGGGCTCTTATTTTTCTCCTTTGGGGCCAATCAAAAACAATAAGAAGAGCTTATAATGTTTTGAGAGTCTCTTGAATAATTTCAACCAATAACTTAAACTAAGGCTTTTCCAAGTTGTGTGTGTGTGTGTGTGTGTGTGTGTGTGTGTGTGTGTGTGTGTGTGTATGTGATTGGGGAGGTGTTTGTTAGACCATCTATGGCTCTTGGGAGGAGTATTGCCAATCTTCTCTCTCAAGTTATTCCAATATTTTCTTCTTGAACTACTAGTCATGTGAGCTACTCTCTTTACTCTTAAGGAGACAAGAAGTAGACAGATGCTGGAAGAGTTAATAAAGTTATTATATCTGATATAAAGACAATCTCTGGGTATGGAAAGGACATTGCTATAACATAATTTTTACAGAACTGTAGTGTAGTTATATTTTCATCCAAACTCTAACATCAAGTCTACATTCTTATTTTGTCCACAATTGTCTAAATCCATGCACTCGAATAAAAATCTGGTTTTTAAATAAATATTCTCATTTCTTCAAAATATATGAAAATACTGTTTATATAAGCTCTGATGCAACCTACACAACAGCCTGGTTTTCTTCACTGGGTACTGACCGCCTAGAGATTACCCTCATCTTCTCTGCAGTGACCAATTTGCATACCTTTATTCTGATAGCCTTGTCAGTTAGAAATATGGCTTCAAAGTCTCTATTTAAATTATAACCATTTTACTAAGACCAGATAAAATTCTTACAGTTTTCGAACATATCTTATATTATTTCATATTATTATTATTTCTTAGATAACCACTTGACTTCTAAGGAGAAACAAAAAAGATATGGATCCTGATGCGGGTGAAAAGGGGACTGCAAGAAAGTTGTGTGTGTAGGGGAACTGTAATTAGAATATATTATATAAAATAAAAATAAAATATATTTCAATAAAAATAAATACCTGTGATATAATAGACATACTAGAATAAATTTTAGATTTAGATGAAATTATTTAAAAATACTGAAATCAAGTCTACTTACACATTTACTGATAAGGAAAGTATGCAAAAATTTTTTGTTTATTTTTTTTGATATTTATTTTTTATCTCTCTGGTTTTTTTTTTCCCATCCTGATTGGCAATGTCCTCTCTCTTCTCTCCCCCAATTCACTTATCCTCCTCTGTGTTTCTTCAGAGAAGGGTGGGCCTCCTATGGATATCAGCCATCCATGTTATATCAAGTTGCAATGAAACTAGGCATTTCCTCTTCTATTAAGGCTGGATGAAGCAATCCTGTAGAAAGAATGCATGCCCAAAGCAGGGAACAAAATCAGAAACAGCCCTGTTTTCACTCTTAGGAGTCTCACAAGAAGACCAAGCTACACAACTGCCCCATATATGCAGAGAACATAAATCAGTCCCTGAAGGCTCCCTGGTTGTTGTTTCAGACTTTATAAGGTACTGTGTACACAAGTTATTTAACTTGTGTGACTTTTATGACCCCTGATTCTTTTGGCTCCCATAAACCTCCCCCCACATCTTCCACAGGATTCTCCAAGCTCTGTCTAGTGTTTGACTGTGGGCCTCTGCATTTATTTTTATCAGTTGTTGGATGAATTCTCACTGATGACACTTGGGCTAGGCACTAACCTATGAGTATAGTAAAATATCATTAGACATCACTACATTGACTCCCCCACCAAGCCTTTTATAACACAATAAATGCAGCAGGGATATGAATGTTATAAACCAAGTGCTTGGGAGATACACAGTGGTACAATGCCCTTGATGGTGACAAGTGTCTATAATGCTCTGTGTTTTCAGCTTTTTAAAATTCATTTAGCCCAAGCACCTTTTTATTTATTTTTCAAAGCTCACATACCTAGAATATTTTAAGAAAAAAAACCTGTTCAAGGAAAATTATCATCTAAACAAAACATAATCTTCCATTGGTTGCCTTACAACTTTTATATTCATTGTATCTAACACTATAACCAAAGAACAGTTTATCTTGTCCATGTTTTTCTACAATATGTCTCTTATATCCCTGTTAGATAAACAACTGCCAGTGTTGTGTAAATCAAGTTGACTGTGTTTGAAATATTACCACTCCAGAATGACAGCATGTGCTAAAAATACTTTTTAACTATGTGAACTCACTTAGAAAACTACACATTGTGGATGAAGCAGTTCTCTTAATTCAACTCATTATTTATTTGGCTATTCTAGGCCACAGCTCCTCAAGTTTATTACCTGAAATACTTTTAACCACCTGCCCCATGTCAGTTCAGCTCTATGAAACAATGACAACTGACATTTTTGCTAAGGGTCTCAGACTTATGTTTCACTTCCTTCACTAAGACAACTGTTAAATTTACTGAAATGATGAGATTTCTGTTTTCCAAATAGCTTGCCTTAAATGCAACCCCATTTACACTTAGAATACAAACTAAATTATTGTATATATTGGTGATTTATGTTTCTACATGTGTTTGTATAGTTGTATGTAAATTTGAATGTGGGTGCTCACGTATGTGAGTGTGTTTGTGCAAATGATAGTGGTTGATAAAGATTGTCTTTCTAAATTTCCTTGTATTTTATTCATTAAAACATGCTCAGTGAACCTGAAGCTCAGCAATTTGGTGATGAGAGGCAAACATTGTCATGACGGACTTAAAATGTGCATGATTGAGAATCTGAACTCAGGTCCTCATCCTTGATCAGCAAACATTTTAACCAATTGAGTCATCACTCCACCCTCATCAATAAACTTCATTCAAAACACAGTTGAAAGCAGGACACACGGCCCAGCCCTTGAGTAGACTGCTGCTCTTCCAGATGATCTGATTTTAATTCATAGCACCCACATAAGGAAACTTATGGTCAGTGTGATGCCAATTACAGAGGATCTGATACCTTATTTTTTTTGTGCAGATGCCTGCACACACCACAGATACACATACACATGTACAACACATACACGTTCATATATAAAAATAAATTTTAAAACCACATAATTTATGTTTTACAAATTTCATGGTATCTTAGTTATTTTTAATTGGATAAAATGTTTATAAAATTATTGTTACAAGTTAAGGAGATAGTAGATGAATGGTATACTGCCTCTTCATGAATAGCTTTGAACTGAGTGATGCTTCTGAACTTACAGTCTGAGACATTTTTCAATTACCAGATACTACTAAGTAGTAACTTAGGAATTGATTTCATGGTAAAATAGACTTGGGGGTTACTAGATTATATAAATTAAAAAATTTTGCTATTCCTAACTTTTTCTAAAAATTTAATGTGTTTATATGTTATGGAAAACTCTAAAGGGAGTTAAATAATCTGTAATTTCAGACTTAGCCAGCTATAGAAAATTGTTTTGAATGTGTGAAATTTACACTATTAGGGTTTTATATGTTTAAGAAAAACTATACTATGGGATAACAATATTTTTTAAATAAGCTATCTGGTGTTATTTATTCTTAATTCCTTTCTATATAATGGCTTGAGAAAGGCTAGCAATGAATGATACATTTTCTAAAGTGACTCAATGCCATTATTTTTAGTACACATGGTTGGTGACATTTATACCACAGTTGGTTGATGTGGTGTCTGAGTAGACTTTCCCAGATCATTCATCAATGCATCACAGTCTCACACAAGCCCATTGTCTCCTACTTTCCAGAATGATTTCCTGCCAAACCTCACTGTTGAACAAGCTAGCCTGCAGTTAAGAGAAGAAAAATGGACAGTGTCTGACATATAGGCGTGCTGTGAAACAGCTTACATATAGCAGGAGGCTTCTAGAAGAAACCAAGCCTACAAAGGCAGGGCTTTGAGATGTTTATTTAGTTTTAAACTGATAACTACATGTTTACCATGCAGTGTAATGTTGCAATGTATATGCTCAGTGTGTAAAGTGTAAATTAATTAGAAAACCCATTCCCTGCAATATCTCCTATTTCTATATATTAACGCTTTGAAAATGTTTTATACTACTTAAAATATACAGTTGATTGCTATTTACAATAAATATAGTATAATAGTACAGACAAGTTTATTTCATTTATATATACTATGTATAGTTTTTACTTAAGTGGCTGTTAGGCTTTGGTTTGGCTAGTCCAACAATTGTTTACTACCATCAGAAAGTCCAGGAATTCAGTGGCTTTTCAGTTCACAAAGTTTTATATCTCAGAAGTTCTTTAGTATATGCTAGAATTCCAACGAAGTAAGCTCTAACGCCAGTGAAGAAATGGACTTACTAGTGAGAGGTAGATCAAGCAGGCAAAGGGAGCAAAAGCTTCCTTCTCCCATGTCCTTTATATAGGCTGCCAGGAGAAGCTGTGGCTCAGAATAAGAATATAATTTTGCCACCTCAAAATATTCATATCAAACTTGTATCTTCCTAATTCAAAGATCCAGATTAGAGGAGGGTCTTCCTATCTCAAATGAATAAATTAAGGAAAAAATCTCTCACTTATATGCCAACTATTTGAGTTTTAGTTAATTCCAGACATGATTAGATTGACAACCAAGAATAACCACTACACATTGCCAAAATTTTGTGTTTATTTTTGAGACAGTACTTTAATTACATTTCTTTCCCAAACTCTCCTTCATACATCCTCCACTCCCCTTCAAATCCATTGTCTTTTTCATCATCATTTTTATTACATATATAAATGTATTTGTATGTGCATGTATATTCTCAAATGTCCTGTTGAGTCCATATGATGTTCCTTGTATCTATGATTTTAGGGTTGATAATTTGGCACTGGACAATACATTGATATGTTCTTCCCTAAAACAGGACCACTTCTGTCACTCTAAGCTTTTCTCAGTTGCCTATAGTTTTTTGCACACTATTAAAGTTTTTCTACATACATTTTGGTGTTTTCACTGGTGAAACACCATTTCACTTTCTGCTTTTTAAACCATGACTATTAGAATCTGTATCTCCATGTTTAGTTAAGATGACAATATAGTTCCTATCACTGGCTTATTTTTCATGGAATATGTTGTATATTCATTTAGACTGCTAGAGGTTACAGAATTTTTTCTTTCTAAAGGTGAATGAATATAAATACTCATGTGTGTGTCTGTATCTGTCTGTCTCTCTCTTGCTGTCTCTGTGTATGTGTATATTTTAAATTCTCTTGATCTGCCTTGCAAGATGTGTTAAAATACCCATTTTAAGTTACCAGCTACCACCTTTTGGTAGGAGTCTATCGATTCTGTTAAGACATTTCTTGTAATACTTTACAACAGATGAATTTAGACTTGTTTAAGGTACCAGAGCATGTAATAAAAAAGTCTGATCTCATATAAATCAACCCAGGACCAAATTAGAGTGATGGACACAACAGAACAGTGGTTTTCCAATTGTAAATCCTGTGGGTTGTTTCCTACTCCATGAGTTTTTATTGGAGATATCTCTGAAATATTCACTGCAGGTTCTCACTGTTATTCAAAGATGTCTTAGGGATGTCTATCACCAGAGGAGACAACTTTTAAAGCTTAGAAGTAAAATTAGAAGGAAGCTTTAAATCTCTGACTTTCTGTGAAACAATATTTCAGGTTCTTAAGGTAACCAATTCTGGTATAATACAAACCACTGAAACCATACATCCCAACTGATCACACACAGCCATCTTCTTTCACACGCTGTGCTCACACAGAAATGCAGGCATTCACTAATTGTATAACATGTAAATAGAAGCATATGCATACACCATACGAACACATACACACTTAAACTGCACACTGTGTGTCAGTCTTTTGCTATAACAGATTATAAGATATATAACTAACAACAAATCATTAAATTATTTATACATGTTTCTTTGGAAGTTATAGGTACTTTTTGCAAGACACTTTATTTTGTTCTAGGGATGACAATTGCTGAATACTTTCTTTTTCTCCAAACCCCATATAGTACCCATTTTACTTTCCTTCTGAAAATGCAGTCTGTACAGTGTATGAGCAATGCAGACTCTACCTCACACATAAAAAAGTGATAATATTCTCACAATTTTCCATCTCATTTACCCATTGCATGTCAAAATTTTTTTCTGGGTTCTTGGTGTGTCTCAAATAGCCACATGCCATCTTTGTTACTCCATAAAAAATAAACAGTAACGTGACCTACAATGATGAGGATTTGAAGATTCATTTTGACAAAGATGTTTCATTTAGTGGTTACTACTTAGAATATTACTCTGCACTAGATAATGAATGACAAACCAGCTGTATAATCTAAACAATAAGAAATTATTTTGTATTTATGTTATATGAGAAAAAGAAAAGGAAAAAAACTTCATCTCGTACATTCAGTGGTGCATCTTGCTGCTCTAAGGAGCAGCCTTCAGCAGCTCAGGAATTAAAGGGGAGGCACAGAATCTGCAGTCTAATCACACAATCCCTAATCTCTGTCTCAGGAATATTTAATTCTTTAGGAACAGAGAGAAGAGAAAAAACTTAACTCTCTGTGGCTATCAAAAAAAGGAACACACACACACAAACACACAGACACACCTCTAACATATCAGAATCTCATTTGAGGTGCTGATAAATCAAAGAAAGTGCAGAGGAGATGCAGAGTAGACAACACTACTAGACAGAGAGACACATAAAGACATTTCTGAAGGTCAAAGCTTTATTTTATTATTTATGTTATATGAGAAAAAGAAAAGGAAAAAAACTTCATCTCGTACATTCAGTGGTGCATCTTGCTGCTGTAAGGAGCAGCCTTCAGCAGCTCAGGAATTAAAGGGGAGGAACAGAGTCTGCAGTCTAATCACACAATCCCTAATCTCTATCTGAGGAATATTTAATTCTTTAGGAACAGAGAGAAGAGAAAAAACTTAACTCTCTGTGGCTATCAAAAAAAGGAACACACACACACAAACACACAGACACACCTCTAACATATCAGAATCTCATTTGAGGTGCTGATAAATCAAAGAAAGTGCAGAGAAGATGCAGAGTAGACAACACTACTAGACAGAGAGACACATAAAGACATTTCTGAAGGTCAAAGCTTTATTTTATTATTCATTCTATAGTTTCTCCTACATTGTTAATTTTTTTCTACTACAATGTTTCATTTCTCCTTTCTTGATGTCTGCCCTCTCACTTCTTTATATTTCCTCTTGTAGTTTATGTACCCAAGCAAAATATTTCCAACAATATAAAAATTACAATTGATTATATTCTATATTTAAGTGGATGATTGGAAAAAATACAAGTAAAAAACATGTTTCCCATTTCTCTTACATGAGTAAACATTTTATCTGTTTCAGGTGAAAAACAAATTATCTCCAAAAACCTATAAACAGTTAAACATTTATCTTTTAAACTTCTCATAGCTCAGGCACCTTTTAGCAATAACCATTTACACAGGCAGTAGTTCTATTTGCCAGAAAAATAAGCTTGCTAATTTTTCTTTCCATATTTTAAAATCCAGTCCAATTATTTTAACTAACTATTTAATACTTGGTTTTCTAGTTGCATAACGTCAACTATTTAAAGATTCATTTTTTAATTTTAGCTATGGTGCACACTGAAACCCTTGAGTACATTTCTCAATATCAAAAATAACTTGAGCTAACTCCTTGGACTGTATTGACTTTCTCAATAAACTAAACTGTGGTCTATACTTCTCAAAAGAATCTTGCATGTCCTCACTTCATAACACTTGGTTGGTCTTATTTTCTACCCTCTGTTGCCCCTGCTTAATCAGCAGCAGAGGCAACACTATATTCTACTTTGACCTATATTAATTTCTCCACTAAACTAATCTCTATCATACTCAATTACTACATTTGTTAAAAACCCTTAAATATTAACATTTGTATTTAAATTAACATTATTACTATATAAAAACATTACTTCAGTTAAACAGTACAGCTTAAGAGGAAATTTTCTTCACAATAATCTACTGATAAAAGCAACCTAGAAGCCACTCAACAGAAGAATGGATTAGCAAACTGTGGTACATCTATACAATGAAGTACTACTCAGCAGTAAGAAAAAATGATATCCTAAAATTTTCAGGCAAGTGGATGGATTTGGAAAATATCCTCCTGAGCAAGGTCTCACAAACCCAGAAAGATAAGCATGGGATGTACTCACTCATTAGGGGACTCTAAACAAAAAAAGCAAAAAGCAAAGCATGTCCAAGCTGCAAACCACATTTACTGAACAGCTTGGGATCTGATACACCTTGGACTGGTACTTTGGATTTCACTCCCTCTTGAGAAACACCTGACTCAGTCTTGATGTTTAGGGAAACTGGATCTGCCAGGAGTGGATGCTGAACTAAGCCATATTGGGACATTGGGACATTGGGACCTCCTGCCCTTGCTGGGGAGGAATGGGAAGATGTGGAGAAGAGAGTGGGACTGGAGGGGGTAGGAGGGAGAAGGGACCTTGAACGCGACATACACAGATAGAAAATGTGACTTTATTCATAATGATAAAAGATACACACACACACACACACACACACACACACACTAATCAGTGTACTAAGTCTTGAGTTATTGAGTTGTCTTGTCACAAAAATACACAGACATTCCTTTTTAAAGTCTTCAGAATAAATTAATTTTGATACTGATAAGACAAATTATCTTTTATTCAACAAACAAAATCTCATATTAAAAGAACTTCTAAAAATGTATCTTTTAATTCAAATGAAAAACCACCCAGAAAAAAAGAAAAACAAACAAACAAAAAAAAAACAAAAAAAATGTAGAATAGGATATTTCTGTGAGATGATCACACTACGTCAAATGCAGTGGGTCCCCCCATATCCACTCACTCCATGTCAGATTCTAGAGAAATGGCAGCAGCAAACATATAAAGGTATAACATCTGCAGTAGAAGCATTGCTGGTGGGGGGAGGTTGCCTTTTGGAGAGTCACTCATCAATGCCTTGCCTCATGATGGGCTGGTCTCCTGAAGCTCAATTTTCACTTGCTGCTCTTCTGACATGGCCACTAGCAGAATCTACTATGTAATAACTAAACAGAGATGATCTAAATGTACTGGCACTCTGACTGAGGACTTCTTTACACCTAGGATTTAAGAGGGAGAGATTTTCCACAATGACTTTGTCTATGGTATTCTGTTACAGCAGCTCCAATGAACTAAGACAAATTTTAAAATTTTACTTCATATACTCACTCAATAACTAATTTAATAAATGGCATTCTGCTGTTCTATAGGCTTGAAACAAACAAGAACTCTGACCCTCAAGTTCTAAATATGAAATAAATTATGAGCTGCTATAGAGACTAGATGTGAGTTTATGCATGCTTGCCACAGAGTGCTGTACTTATGTTACTGTCTGTTACTGAGTATTTGTAAACTTTTTGTTACTTTCCCTTTATTGCTGGTAATAGCAAAAGTTATAAACCATCATCCTTTCTGTGCAGTGTTTTCTTTGTACGTAGCTGGATCTCTGCACACTTGGAAGCATATCTGTATGTCCACATAGATTTCATATAAAACATTTTATATGTAAAGTTGCCTTCATATATTGATGTGAAAATTCTTTAAATTAAAATTTCTTTAGCTACTGAGAATCCTGAAAAGCAATGGGCTATTGAAATTCAGCTGGTTTCTGACATTCTTCTTCTTTTTTTTTACATTGAACCTCTTTTATTTTTTATTATGAATAAAGTCTCATTTTTTATCCATGTATCCCCTTGTTCAAACTCCCTCTCCCCTACCACTTCTCCTAGTCACTCTCTTTTCTTCACATCTCCAATAAAATAGAAAAATAGCCCTCCTATCATTTTGCTTTCTTTGGCACTTTAATTTTTTTTCACATTCATTTTTATTTAGTTGAATCCTCTAGTTGATTACAAATTTATCTTCTCTTGAATAAAAAAACAAAGAACCCCCAAACTACCAATGAACAAACAAAAAAACTGAATGAATACAGAGACAAGCAGGAGTGACATCACAGGAAATTCCATGATCATAAGCTTGACACTTCTGTAGTCTCAATAATAAATCACCTTCTCTTTCTCCTGATGCCTTTGACATAAACACAGATAGACACACATAGATACTCACAGAGAGACTCATAGACAGACAAACATAGACACATACATATACGCTAATGTATCTATTCCATGTTCTGTATACTTAAAAATATTACATGAGTAAATTTAATGATGATGAATAGCTTTTGGCTATAGTAAAGCAATATTACTAAATACAGTTCAGTAGTTCCTTATCTATTTCCATATGATTAATTCAAACTTCTGTGATTCCTTCTACTTATTCTTCTACAAATATATCCAGGAAAATCAACATTACGAATAATTTATGAAAATCTGTTCTACAAATTCCAATATGTACTTCATACATAAGCTGAATTATTGAAGTTGTTAACATTGTTTACAGCCAGATGTGTTTTGCAGAGCAAATAGAAATTTGTGTGACACTGAGGGGGACAAAAAAGAGTTGGGGAGAGCAAAATGTGATCATAATATATGCATTTTTTAAATAAAAACTAATTATTAAAAAAACAAGCATTATGGCTTTTTATCATTTTTATAGTAATGACAAAAATAACATATATGCATATAAATAATGTATTATATGCATCATGTTACATGGTATTTTGATATGCCTGTATACTATAATAAATATCATAATTCAGCTTGTGAACATATTTATTTCTACAGATTAATTACATAATTTTGACAATGAGAGCATTAAATATTAAGTCTTTTAGCCAAGTATTCTCTTCAGTAATATTAGTTATAGTTTATCATGCAGTATATTAGAGCTCTTGCACCTGTTTACTCAGAAGCTATAAATTTTTTGACATAAGCCCCTAAAAATTCCAACTCTCATACCCAGATAATTACCCATCTATCTCCCAAACTCCTTGAGTTTGAAAATGTTATTTTTATTTCCCTTACAAATTATATCTTTCATTGTTTTATTATATTAATATTTTTATGCTTATTTGAGTGGTAGAAATGACAGAATTCTCTGCTTTTGATATGTTGAATAATATCTTATGGCCTTCATAAACAACAAAACAACTGAATCTATTCTATCTATGACATTTATGATGAGTCTATATTTTGGCTATTGTAAATAATATATGAGTATTGTTTAATGGACCAGTTTTACTTGTTTGGCAATATAGCTTATAATGCACCAACATCTTTTTTTCAGTAGGTCATACTGATGTTGGTCTTTCTGAACTTGGTGCTAACTCTGCCATAGAATCGTATTCTCAGAATCAAGTAGAAAAATTGGTATATCTTATGATAGTTTTACTTATAGTAGTTCAATTATTTTTAGAATGTCTATTCTATCTTTTCCACTGGCTAGTTCTGTTTAAATTCATATACAGATATGGCTTTCATTTTTGTTATGGGACATTCTTCCTATACCCAGTTTGTTGAATTTTATTCTAAGTAAAAAAGAAAAAATCCTGGCTGAAAAGATCCTCAGCTCTTGAAGATGAAACTAGCACTTTCATGGTGGCTCTACCACCTATAACTGAATAAAGTTCTAGGAGGCTTATTCTGAACTGTATGGGCACCAGACACACAGCATGTGGCTCACTTATGTGCATCAAGTCCTTGCATATGCACATAAAATAAAAAGAAAAATGTTAACGTATTATTTTTTATGTATTTATTGAAGTAATCTTTTCTTAAATCATTAATTCTGATTATGTGTATGTCACAGGTTTATTTGCCTAAGTTGAATCATCTTTTCATTATAGCAATGAATTTTATTTGATAATGGTGAACAATACCATAAATTTGATGTTAAATTCAGGGAAGCAGCTTTATTAGGATTTTTGTATGAGTATTGCTTGGAACATTATCAAGGAATTTATTTCTTATTTTGTCCTTGAGTGATATTTATTCCTAGATAATGTTGATTTGGGGAAATGAGGTTGAGAATATTCACATACATTTAAATGTAGAGCAGAGATAGAAAGAAGTGGTTGGGCATGACCATAAAGCATGTCTGGTGTTCTAACATATGTTCTATCTTAAAAGCTGTTCTATATGCAACTGAGAATGTCCATTCTGCTGCTGTTAAATACGTGTTCTATGTATTTCTACTTAGAACTTTTTTTAATTGGGCTGATTAAAGTCTGTTGCACTATTCAGAACTCATTTTCCCTCTGAGTTATGTTCTTTTGCCATTCATGTGTGTGTGTGTGTGTGTTTGTACATGTTTTAAACCTCTGTTGTCATTTCTTAGGATACTATACACCTTCCATTTTAAGACTTCTCATCTTTCAGCTTATCAAAGAGATTATGGTGGCTGGCCATCAAGCTTCAGGGACACACTTGTGTCTATTCCCTGAATAGTTGGAATTACAAAAACATTCTTATATTCCAAACATTTTTATATGTGTGTTGGGACTGCATTCAGATTCTCATGCTTGCTAGGCAACACATTACTTACTGAGTTATCTGCTTGCAGGTTTCATTAATAATTGCTATAAATTTTCATTACTTTGACATTAAATACATGTATATTAATTATTCCTTTGACCTCTGGATGAGTTGACTATGCTGTCACCACATAATTACCACCTTATCCTGGCCGACTGTCACTTGTGCTTTATTTTTCATACACTATGACAGGGGTCATTTTATTCATTTCTATATTTTTAAACAATATATACCCTTCAGTATGGTATACTTCATGGGCCAAAGTAGTTTTGTGTTTTATGTTCTTCAAGCCATTCTTTCTTCTGTGTTGAAAACTTTAATCTAATTTTATAGAAACCATTGATAGGCAGCAATGCAGAGTGGCAGTTTGCTTGTTTTGTACATTCTTATAGCAATTCATCTTTAGGTGACTGGAATGCTCTCATTTGTGTGCTGTGTTTGACTTTCATGTTATTAGTATATCTGAAGCACTCCTGTTTCATCATGGTCACTTTGACATCTCAGTAGCTCTATCCATAATTCCCTGAGAACAATGTCATCCATATATAAAATCTTTGCACTTGAAATTTTCTCTGCTTACATTTTGTTTTAGTCATGCCACAATGTACAACCTTGAACAATGAAGATGAGCCATCATTCATAAAAATGTAGTAGTATGTTTCTGGCCTAACGGGCCTGGGATCTAGACATGCAGAACCACAGACTCGCTGTCCTAAAGTCTCACAGAACCACACAGATGATTACATTAATGTTATGCTGATCATCCTAGAGCCCAAGCATATAGCTTGCTAACTCTTTGGCCTTAAACTAACCCATGATTCTTATTTTGTTCAGCCATGCGCTCAGTACCTTTTCATAGAGCAACATTTCAGCCTCTTTTTCTCTGCTTCTGCTGGCGACTAACCCAGCTCTCTCTGGCATTTACACTCTGCTCTTCCTATTCTCAGTTTTCTTAGTCCTACCAGAACTTACCCTTCCCATACTTCCTGTCTGCCTCTGGCCAATGAGCCAGTGTCTGGGTCACAGGAGGCACTCAATAAATGTTAATTCCCTACCCCCAGCCTAGTATAGATTATTCCTGACTTCACAGAAATGCAAATACCTGTGTGCTCACCTAGGTCTCCTTTATATATACAGTGTACCAACATAATCCTACTACATAAAAGATTAAAGAAAAGTTTATATCATTATACAATTATTTATACCACATTCAGATTTTAACTTTTCAGCTTACAGTTAAAAGTGATTTATAAGCCATTAGTATAGCAAAACTGAGTATAAACTTTTCCTTATCACCTGTCTTCTTCATTTGAGCTTGTAGAGCTCCCTTTATAGTTTCCTGTAAAACATGTCTACTCGAGGGATGTGCTCATTGTTGTATTCTGAGAAAATTCTTATTTCTTCTAATTTTTAAATAGATTTAAATACATGCAATACTTTTAGGAAGGATTTGCTTATACTTTAAAGACTTTAAATCTCTGAGCTGTACCCGTTGAACAGCAGAATATTGAGTAAACAGAACTCTAAGATTGAACTCAATTATCTGCTTTGAAATGGTTGGTGGTACGTTTTCTAAAAATCGTCCATTTCAGTAATGTTTAACACCATTATTTAAAAAATGGAAATGAAAGGATATGTCCTACATTCCAACTTAAACCTTTAAAATGATGGTGGCTATCAACACACACTATAGGGAGCTACACAAATTGAACATACCAAACATGGATTCTAGAATCTTATATTTGGCTTTATTTCTTCTAAGATCGCATGTGCTTGTCAGAGCTTTGTCATTCTGGATTAACTATGGCTTCCTCTTCTGCTTCAGTGAGCTTCATTCTTGTTTGTCCAAAGACATTGATGTTAGTGTTCTCCTGGATCTGCTTCCTATGATTTATGCCCAGGGTGTTTTTGAACATCCAAGAAGTATTCTCTACAATTTTGCAAAGAGCTTGTTTTTACTTACTACCACAGGCTTGCTCATTTTTCCACTGGGGACAAAACATTTATCTTCTTCACATTTTTTATGTATGCTCAGCCTTTGACACTTAGGATACTATGTTCCAATAATCTATGTTACTTATTTGTCTGAACCACTGGGTACTACATGTATCATAGTCATTGTATACATACTGCTGTCTTCACTACAATAACCAGAGCCTGCAAGCACTAATAAAGACAATATTAATATTGAAAGTAGCAATTTATTACATGAATAAAATAAGCTGTTCAAATATTTACATTCTCGAAACATTTAACCTTCACAAGAAGTATGTAATATAGTTGGGTTTGAAGAACATAATAATTCTATATTTAAATGAGAGCACTAGGAATTCTAGGGTCACAAGTATTCTCCAGGGTCACTGTGGCACACTCACTCAAAGGAGAAGTAGAAGCTAGCTTTAAGGGTTGTTAACATGAGTCAGGGTCTGCCTGCTATTCCCATCACATCAGGTCAGGGCATTTATTGCAACCACCTTGATATTTATCCTCACTTCTAATTTAGGCTCATGTTTTAGTATCCGATTTAGAAATTTAGGCTTTATTCATTGTCAATCTATATTTCTAAATTATGCAGTAAATTTAAATGAATAAAATGCATTCCTGAATAGAAAATATGGATTATTACTCCCCAAATTCAGATCAGCCACACTGTTATATTCATATAAAAAATAACCTCAGGGTTGTTAATACGAATAATATGTTTTATCACCATTAAAACAGGATTTAGACATTTAGCCTTTTCTTTCATAGCAGGCTGTTCACTTTAGTACAAGAAGAGTCTTAATAAAAATGATAAATGTAGTAAATAGCTTTTTACGTACACTTTGCTTCTTTCTGAAATTGTGTCTCTCCTGAAAACTAATCCTTTCTTTTGTTGTAAATTAAAGTCCCTTTTTTATCCAATAAAAAAATAAAGCAAGTGCATTCAAGAAGAGAGGACATGAAGTACTGATGTGCCCTAAGAATTTTGCATGTGAAAATTTGCCTATAAATATACCAGCAGATTGAAATTATCCATCGAGAGGGTATTCACTTTTGAAAGATTTTTCAGCTGCTATACATATTCAAATCCAAGATATTAAGGTTTAGTAACACTTTATCAATATTAATATTGATGACATTTTATTAATATTAAAATATTATGTTTATTAGTTCTTTCTTAAAACTTTTTAAAAGATTATTTATTTACTATGTATATAATGTTTTACCTGCAGGCCAGAAGATGGCACCAGATCTTATTACAGATGGTTGTGAGGCACTATGTGGTTTCTAAGAATTGAACTCCGGACCTTTGGAAGAGCAGCCAGTGCTCTTAACCTCTGAGCCATCTCTCCAGCCTGTTAATTAGTTCTAAAACAGTAAAAGTAAAGGGAAAAAATTACCATTTTCATTTTAAACTAAACAAGGCAGACAATTCAACATGGGTAATCTCCCAATCTATAACCAAAATTGTGTAGATGTGTTTTGTTCAATGTACTCAACAGTATATGACTTACAGTGTACAGAGTAAGTCCAGATCTGGAGAATTCCATAAAGACTTGTTTCCAATGATCATGACTAGAGCTTCAGTGTGCAAATATCAAACAGCTGACACAGATGCAGGGACGTCCATATTGACTTCCTGTGTTCTTCCTAAGATCTTGCAAAAAACCAGACTGATAAAACAATTCTTAATTATATGAAAATTTGGGCAGTGTCATTCTCCCTCACTCTCATGTGTTTTCTATGCACTGTCTCCCCCAAATGCCAGGAGTCTATTTTGAGAATACATTAATTCCAAAGATTGGATTATATGATGTGAATAAGACAAAATTCAAAGACATATTCCTTTTCACTTTTGGAGACTATGCTAAAGGCAGAAGTTAATTTGTGAATCATCCTTTGGATAAAGTATTTGCTGAAATTTTAGTCTCTCACCTGATTATATTACCCTCGACTCCTCAACCTGTACAAGCAGACATGGTGAGTCTGAGACTCTTTAAGGAATTTTCAACTCACATTTTGAATTCTTTTTCTTTGGGAATGTGTATATGTGTCTCCCTGTCACATTCTTTGTCCTGCTCTAACTGTCTGTCTTTCCCCATCTGTCACATAAACATAAACACACACACACACACACACACACAGAGAGAGAGAGAGAGAGAGAGAGAGAGAGAGAGAGAGAGAGAGAGAGAGAGAGAGACACTGTTTGACTGTTTTTCAAACTTTATTTTGAAGGTAATTTTCAATATCTGATTTACATCTCAAACCCAGTATATAGAATCTTGATCAGGACCTGAAGGAATGAAGACCTAGGTGTGTGGTTGACAACTTATCAGTTGGGAGACTGTGAAGTAGATGTACCACTAAGTTTCAGTGGAATGTTTCAGACTTATTGTTGAACTTAAATAGTTTGAGTTATGGTCAGATCTTTTGGCCAGTTTACCTTGTCTCTTCTTTGGAATTGTCCATGTATGTTTGTACTCCAAAGATATAAGAAGAGAAACTGAGTCATTGAGTCAGCAACTATTGAACACAAACACCCAATTGTATTATAAGTTTCGCAATGTCCAGGATTAAGTTTATTTGGGGAAGGCTAATAGGTAAGAGGTGTTTATTCTGTGTGTCCAAGACAGTTATGATTTTATTCCAGATTAATTTTATTATAATCTTTAACTTTCTGGAAGATGTTTCTAATATGTGAGGTACATTTTTTCACTTGTATAATAAATTTCTGGTTTTATCTACTTCCTAGTTTACAGAAATATAAATAGATCAATAAATAAGATTTGAAAAATAACAATTTGTCATCACATGTTTTTTTATATGGTCCAAAAATATGTTGCTTATGGGCTAAGTATATTGTATACGTAAGTTTATTTCTAAACACTATTTTAAAACACATTCACTGTTATCTGACTCCACTAAGACAAAACTCATTCATATGCTACAAATGATATACTTGGATTTACTAAGATAACATCAAAAATCAGGAAAGACCTCAACCTCTTATAAGAGCTTAAAATATTATCTGAGGAATAGATGAAATCTTAACTAAATTACCTCACTGGGTAATTGCTGAGGGACCAAGAAAGGATGCTAGTTATATATGTCAAGAAATTTTCAGGCAAATGGATGGATTTGGAGAATATCCTCCTGAGTGAGGTATCACAAACTCAGAAAGATAAGCAGGGGATGTATTCACTCATAAGTGGACTCTAAACAAACAAACAAACAAGAAAAAAGCAAAGCATGCCCAATCTGAAAACAACAACCACTAAACAACTTGGGAGCGAAACACCCTGGACTGACTCCTTGGATCACACTCCCCCTCGAGGAACACCTGACTCACTCTTGAGGGAGGGAGGAGTGAAACTGGATCTGCCAGGAGTGAGACTGAACTAAGCAATATTGGGACAGTGGGACCATAGGACTGCTTGCTTCCTGCCCAGGGAGGGGATGGGGAGTTGTGGGGAAGAAAGAATAACCTGATGTAGTGGGAGGAGGAAGGAACCTTGGATAAGAACATACAAGGATAGAAAGTGTGATTTCTTTGTTAATAATAATAATAATAATAATAATAATGATAATAATAAAGAAATGTGTCTTCCTGAAAAAAAGTTGAAGTGACTATCTGCTTCATCCCAGGAAGAAAACAGTCATAGGATTCATTTGAAGGAACATCTCAAGGAGCTTCATCTTAGAGTATGAAACTGATGTCTTGTTTATTTTAGCCAGTGCCTTTCTAACTGAGCATGTAGCTTCCCCAACATAACCCTAACCCTAACCCTAACCCTCTTGATGGCTATAAGTAAGAAAAATGTGGAGGGCTGACCTTGTCCAAAACAATGCAGAGAACTATTCTAAGCTTCCACATATTGATATTTATGCTCTAGGTAAGTGACTGAGGTACAAGATGTATTAAAAACTCATAATGCCATATTAGGTGAGAACATCTGATTTGAAAATCCTGATCTATGCCAGTCTCATTACTTCAATTCAAATGCCCTGTTCTAAGTTGTGCTATAGTGTCTATCCTTGCTGTAATGTGTCGCTTCTCTCTTTAATACTGAGAAATTTAAGAAGTTATTTTCACTTATAAATAATACTATCAGCAATAAACACCATTGTAATATTTATTTTTAACACCAAATTTTGTGGAACATCATATCTGTATTTGTGGTTAACTCTCAGCAAAACCTCTGAGAATTATGCAATAATAACAATCCAAACTTATACATGAGAGACAATAACATGAAGTACAAGAATATGACAAAACTAAGACCACATCATTTTGTAAGAAAAAGTGTTTTCAACCTTAGTATGTTTATTCTATGAACTCCGAGAAACTGCTGTATGATACTGATTCTTAAACTAAGATAACACATTACTGGTAAATAGAGATTTGCTCCATGGCCCTAGTCATGTGAAAGTTAGATACTAAATGGATGATGTAAGATAACATGGCCTCATGAGTCTTTTGAGTAATCTAGGTATATTAGCTGAATGTAGTCAGCTGGACTCTTAATCACTGCCCTCCTTGCTTATTGGAAGCAATTCAGATGTGACTGACTAAAAAGTATCTTGTAGTCTGAGTGGGGAAAACACCCTTCATACTTATAAAACTGGAAATTGCACAGTGACTCTGGATAGAGCATAGGAAACCACAAAGTTTGGTTAGAACACATAAAATTCAGGCAAGGATGAGGCAAGGAATAGATCCTGAAACAGAAGCTGCTGGAGCAGAAACAGCAAGCCTTAGAGGAGGTAATTACAGACCTGTAGCTTTTCTGGAGAAGATAAGATTAAAACAATGGGGAACAGTAAGTGATATAGATAGAAAAAGCATGTCACAAGAACCCTTCTGTGTCAGGTGAAGGAAGTACCAGAGCCTCTGAGTCAGCTGGTGGACAGCAGTCAGAAATTATAATCACCAGTGAAACCTAGTCACATTGCTGCTTTAGAAAGATCACTCTAAGAGCCCACAGAAAGCCAGATCTGAAAACAGCAGGGTTGTCCTATCCTGAGGATATCCCAAGGGCACCTTAGAGCTCTGACAGGATGTGTTTCTGCTATCCTCTACATCAGATTTTCACCCTGAAGCACTGTCCACTTAAATATCATTAAGTTTCACTCAGGCACAGGTCCAAAGCTCCCAGGGAGAAATGCCTACATATTTAAGGGTGGCTGCTTTGATTTGCATTTTTCTAGTCTGAAATGAAATAAAAACTAAATAGTTCCTAACTGGTGCCTGCAGCACTTCCTTGATACAGCCTCAGTGCTGACTATTAGCTAGAGCTTGCTGCTACTCTACAGCTAAGTTTGTACCAAAAATAAAAATCTACTCAGGTTTAAATTCATCAGCTACAAATTTGTTGCAAATGTGGAGTATATTTTGGGTCTCTCTCTCTCTCTCTCTCTCTCTCTCTCTCTCTCTCTCTCTCTCTCTCTGTGTGTGTGTGTGTGTGTGTGTGTGTATTAAGCCAAACTTCAAAGAAAATATAGGTGTAGCAATCTTATTTGTATTTCTTCCCTTGATAAGCCATGCCTATCATTCTTATCCTCTGTATAGTTATTGTTAACTCTTCCACATTTTAAATTCTTTTTACTGTGTTTTTTTTTATAAATACAAAATAAAGAAGGAAGAAAAAAAAGAACCATTTGAATATTGAAAATATAGGGCAAATAAACCTATCAAATAAATTTCATGACATTTCAAAAAAAAAAAAAAGCCTTAACTTCATAATAATTCTCATCACTGATAACACTGTGGTTATCAGAATGTTGATTTGGAATCTACTCTCATAATCAGAATGGTAACAATGTAAGAAAAATGTCTGTTTAACTTCTGATTAAAAGATTCATTAAGAGACTATGGCTGACACAGAAAAGAAATAATGGATATGTAAACATAGTAAATACCAGAAATGTTGTCACACATCCTTCAAGTTCTGTTCTTCCAATCAAAGTTAAAGGATCAATGCTTTGGCCCATATTACAGCAGCCAAGCTTGATGGCACACTGTGTATGGTGAAAGCGTGCTCTTTAAGCTGAGTAGAAGAGGATTCAAAATGCAGATGTGTACAAACTCAGTTTCCTAGACATGCCCTGACTCATTACTACAAACTGGGGTAGACTGAAACAACAAAAACTTCTCTCTTATGGGCATAGACATGAGAAGAAGAAAATCAAAAGCAAGGAAGACCACAGTTTCCAAAATTAATTGAGAAAATGTGTCTTATATTCATCTTGGCTTTGGGCTGTGTCTGGCATGGATGCCTATGGCAGAATAATCCAACCTCTGCCTTTTATTTCACTTGTCTTTTGTCCTACTTCCACTTAGGATACTTGTTTTCTCTCTCTTGAAAAGATTCAGTACCCATCAGTAGGCTTTCTCTCAGTTCACATAAGTGAATAGCTTGCTTTCAAAGAAATAGACATTTGCATTGCCATGACCCAGATGTAGAAATACTTTTTGTTGTAAAATGACTTGAATCCATTCTTTAGTACACTATGTCAAAAACCATAGGCAAAGCAGCTCAGACAATGTCACTTTACTCTTTTGTAGTTTTGGTGACTCTAGCCTCCGGAATCTAGCATAAAAAAGAAAGAATAATTTGGAACACCTACAGAAATAGAAGATATTGGTTCATTAGTTTAATTTGACAAATTGCTTATCTGAAGTTATAAAAGACAAGGGTTTAAAAATACTATTTAAAAATTTCAGAATCAAAGAATTGCCCATCCAAAATTTCACACTCACTTGCAAAATTTCTCATAGACATGATCATATAGTAACAATATTCTAAAATGAAAGATGAAAAGAATCAGCAGATATAATCTGAACAAACAAAAAAGGTATGGTCAAAGGCTTTGGAATACTCTGTCTGAAACAGGATGTCTATATCACTCTCTTCCACCAAGGCTTAGGAATCATCGCAGAAAAGTGGATGGACATATTGCATAGGCCACAGGCAGAGGAGAACTACACCAAAGCAAACAGTGATTTTCAGACAGATTGGGGAAGCTGCACAAATGAAATCACAATCATTGTGACTTCTTGCATAAGAATTTATTATCCCCAGGTATATAAAAATATGAAAAGAGAAAGAATAACACAAAGTGCCACCTCTAGCTGAATAGCTATTTGGCAATTGATTGGTATTGGAAAAGAAAGAATCATTTTTTTAAAGAGTATACTCCTGTTAGATTGACCAGTCTTTTATAGGTGTACACATGTGAAAAAGTATATGGACATCACAAATTGAACTTTATGCGTTTTAAAATAGTTGGACCTTATAATTGAGAGAGTAGGGAATCTGAGCTAAACCTGAGAGAAGACAGGGCAAGATGAATATGATTAAGAAAAATGTAATGAATTCTCAAGGTATTAATAAACATAATTTTAAAAGAAAAAGTATTGATGCATAGAATAGAATAAATAATGCAAGACAGAAGAATAAAAAATCTAACTTTTTTAATAGGCAATACTAAAAGAACATATTAATGGTGTTGAGAAAAAAACAAGGTTTTTTTGTTCTGCTAAAAATTAATCTAAACCAAAAAGCTTTTCTATAAATCATATATATCTTAAAAATAACTAAAATTACTTATAAATTTAAAAATCAAGCTTAAAACTATAAAAATGTATGATGTGGAACATGAATCCACAACATGGAGAAGAAATTTAAAATTTAAAAGAAACTTGAAATTTATGCTTCATGAATTATACCACAAATAAGAAGAAAAAAATATTGGCAAAGCACATGTCCACCATAGAATATGTTTACAGCAAACATCAAAGCTCAACAATTAACAAAACACTTGGAAATCACAGTTCAGGGAGTCAGGTAGGCTAAGTGAAGACCACTTTTTCCTCCGCTCCTGCAAGTTCAATCCCCCAGACTCATGATCACCTTTGCAACAGTGCACATGCCTTGGCCTCTCCTATCTCTCTCTCCACATTGTCTGAAGACTAAGAAGATCCTGGTAGATGATCCAGGCTTACTCCCTACTGTGGAGCCCTTCAGCCTCCCTCCTGCCCATCCTCATACTTTTTGGAAGTCACTTGCTTGCACTTCCTGCTTACTTAGGTAATATTTCCTTCTGTAGTTTCTGATGGGGTGAAGACTACATAGTTATAACAGATTTCCTAGTCACAGACTCAGAAAAGAAACTCACTAAGATGTGTAAAGTGTATCACATTTGAAAGTTTGAAAGACATCAAAAGACTGTTTTTCTTTAGTAATACAAATTAAGATGGCATATTTTTCTCTGAATTTGTCAAAGATTAATTGACTGGACATTGTCGACTGTATATATTGTATATACTTTTTATTATATTAGTTATAACCTTTTTATTTTTTACAAAATGAGGAGGTGTGATGATATATTGTTTGTAATGTAACAAATGAAGATTGCCTGAAGATCAGAGGGCAGAGCCAGCTACAGAGTTAGCAATTAAGGTCAGGCAGTGGTGGCACACAATTTTAATCTTAGCACTAAGGGGGCCGAGGCAGAGAACCTTCTCCATCTCTGTGAGTACAAGGCCACTCTGGACTATAGAATGTGGTTTCTGACCCTGACTGTCTGGTGGTCTAGACCCACAGACCTAGCTTCCCACCATTGCTTTACTCCCCCAAAAAACTGACTCTGACACTTGTATTAATTTCATCCTGTTTGGGCTATGTCTCAGGTATATTGCTAGCTAGCTCTTTCATCTTAATTCAACCTATTTCCATTAATCTGTTCTGCCATGGGCCTGTGGCTCATCTGTGTTTCTTACATACCTCTTTTGAGGCTGGATAGAGTCTCTCTGACTCCAACTTCCTCCTACCTGTACTTCAATTTCTCCCACCTATTTTTATGGTTCCTGGCATGGCCAAAACAATTTCTTTATTTAAAGAATGATATTCACAACATATAAAAAGGTATCCCCACATCACTGGACTATATGAGATTAATTCAGTCTAAAAGAGAAACAGAGCCAGGCAGTACTGGCACACACCTTTAATTCTAGCACTAGGAAAGTTAAGGCAGGATGTGATATGACTAGGTAAAAAAGAAATATAAGGCAGGAGGAGACAGGAATTTGGCCCTTCCCTTCCCTTTAGGCTGAGTGCTCAGAGGCATTCAGTCTGAAGACTATTGAAGAAAGGACCTTCCCCTGTCAGCTCAATCCCTGAGAATTCAGTAGTGGTGAGAAATTTCTCTAGTGGCTTGTTCCTCTGTCTCTCTTATCTTTCAGCTTTTCTTCAGTAGCTGGCTCTGAGTTTTTATTAAGACCAATTAGGATTTGTGGGACAATGGACTGAAATTGAATAACCATATATATATGGACAGCTTATTTTTTATAAAGAAGCCAGGAATATACAAACCAAAAAAATGTTCATCAATTGGTGCTGATTCAACTGGATGCCTGCATGTAATGTAAATAGATCCATATTCATCACCTTATAAAACACTCAAGTTCAAGTATATCAAATTTCTCAATATTAAAGAAGATAGATACACTAAACATATTAGGAAATAAAGAGAAATAGTCTTAAAAACATTGGCACAGTAGACAACTTTCTGAGTAGAACATCAGTAGTGCAGTCACAAAGATCAACAATAAATAAGATCTTATGAAATTGAAAAGTTTCTGTATGGTAAAAGACCCTGTCAGTCATAAAAGGAACAGCCTACAAAGTGCAAAAAGATTTTCACCATTACATATCTAATGGAGGACTAAATTTACCAACTCCATATCTAATGGAGGACACACATGCAAATATATCAAGAACTCATAAAATTAGAAATATATAAATTATATATGTGTGTGTATATATGTATATATATAATGAAAAAAAAACACTTAATCCAAATTTAAAATGAGGCACAGAGAACTCTCAATGCTCTCAATAAAGTAAACACAAATGACTGAGGAAAACTTAAATAATAGTTCAATATTATTAGTCACCTGATAAATACAAGTCAAAACTACTTTGAGATCTGTCTTACACCTGTCACAGTTGCTAAGATCATTAGCATAAATGACATCTCATGCTGGAAAGTTTGTGGATTAAGGGAAATTCATCCATTTTTGCTAAAACTTACAAAGTTGTATAACCACCATGGAAACTTGTGCATAGCAATTCCTGACAAAAATGGGAATCAATGTACCTCAAGATCCGGTTATACCACTCATGGGCATATACTGCAAGGACACTTCATCCTACCACAATAACACTTGTTCTGCCATGTTCACTGCTACTTTATTCATGGTAGCCAGAAGACAACTTCGATGTACTGCAACAGAAGAATAGATAAAGAATGGACATTTTTACAATTGAGTATTATTCTTCTAAAAAGTATGACATCATAAAACTTGCATGTTAGTTAAAAGAAACCTAAAGAAATTAGACTTAGTGGGGTAAATCAGTCTGATAAAGACAAATAATATGTATTCTTTTAACTCTGAATATTAGCCACTAAGTAAATGATAAGAAAGCTATATTCTGTAAGCCTAGAAAGGGTAGGTATAGAGGAAGGTATTGTGGGCAACCGATGATTCTCCTTGGGAGGGAAGAATAGAATGATTTTGTGGGTTGACTGAGGTTGCAAAAACATAGTAAAGGGAGAATTGAGTGTAGAGAGGGAGTTGATTCAGGTGAGAAAAGGAATATAGAAAAATACAGTAAAATTTGAGGGGTAATATGGAAACCTAGTATAGTACCAATTTCCCAAAACATATAAAGGCTATCCTCATGAACTCTCCAAATAATGTGAGAAACAGAGTCTTAACTGACCATCTCTTGTCACTAAACAAATTTCCCCTAGAGGACTATGTTACATTCTATTGAGATTATAGCCAAAGAGGGTCTATTGAAATACTCAAACAACCCAGCTGCTGCCAAGGCAACAGATCTTTCTCCACACACTGGCAGCAAAGCCTTATTGATGAAGACAACACCTTCATAACTTTTTGTACATGGAAAGGATGATCTGTTGACCACATTCACCTCTACATTCTATTATCTTTTGAAGTGAAAGGTACTCTATAAGCTACATATATATGTATGTATGTACGTATGTATGTATGTATGTATGTATATATATAATCAACCCAGGCACTAAATATTTTATCTGCAATACTGCCCTGACTGCAAAATAGTCTAGCACAGTGGAAGTAGACAACCAATGTATGAACTTATTTAAGGCCTGCTCCATTAGATGGAACCAATGCCTGACTTTACATCATTGACTAAGAACCAAAGACTAGATAGCCCAGAGATCTAGGGTAAATCTAAATACTACAAGTTTTTCAAAAAAAATATTCCTAATGATACTCTGCTATATTCATAAAACAGTGCCAGCCATATTCAACCATTATTAGAGAGGCTTAGCCTTGAAGCAGATTTGAACTATAGCACCTACAGTCAGATATCAAGCAGAGGGAGAAAGAGAAAGGAGAGAGAGAGAGAGAGAGAGAGAGAGAGAGAGAGAGAGAGAGAGAGAGAATATCAAACCATTTCCCAAGAGAATAGGGAATGCTGCAAAAGAGAAGAATGTAAGAGCCAGAAGGGATAAAGGACACCATGAGAAAAAAGCTCCCTAAATCAACGAAGAAAAACTCATATAAACTCACAGAGACTGAAGCAGCAAGCACAGAGTCCACATGAGTCTGCATTAGGTATTCTGCACAGGTATGTTAGTTTTCAGTTTAGTATTTTAATTGGTCTCTTGAGTGTGTGAATGGATGCATCTCTGATTCTTGTGCTTTCTTTTCTTTTTTTTTTTTATTTTTTAATTAAAATTTTTATTAGTATATTGATTGTATAATAGGCTTATAACATTTTTACACATGTACAATGTATAAATTGTATGCCCAAACTTATGATTTGGCGATAATGACACTGTCACCTGCAAATGTGCTGGGCCACATCCATAGCTATCCTGGGAAGTATGAGCTTCAGGGACCACAGGTTGGATTTTCCTGCTGATACTTTAATCCTGTTCTCTCCCCTATTCCCCTCCTCCACCTTCTTCTTCTCCTACTGGTCCCTCTTTTCTTGTGCTTTCTTGGTTGCTTCTGTTGATTTGCCTTGTGCAATTTCAATACAATGGCTTTTCTTTTATCTTATTTTATTTTATTTTGTTATTTTGTTGTTGTTATCTTTTAGAAGAGGCTTCTTATCTAATAAGAGACAGAAAGGGAGTAGGTTCAAATGGGAGGAGAGATGGGGAGGATGTATCAGAAGTAGATAGAGGAGAAAGTATAATCAGGGTATATTCTATAGGAATCTATTTTCAATAAAAGAAAAATTTAAAAGTAGAAACTGGTAAATAACTCAGTTGAAACATTAATATAATATCCAGAGGGATATTTTTGATAAAGCTGGCATTAAATATAAATGTAAAATATTTCAACACTGTATTTTATGTTAGAAAATAAAACACATTCAAGTTTATGTATATATTTATTTAGCACACATACTAATATAGTTTAAATGTATATATTCTTTTTATATGTTTTTAGGAAAAAAATTATGTCAGCAAATGTCGATCTTAATGAATAAGATTGGTAACCTTACAAAAGCGCTAAAAGGTAGCATCGAGTGTTTACCATGCAAGTTCAATGATCTGAGTCATTTCCCCAGAATCTTTGTAAAGAGAGGATAGAATCCATTCCACAAAGTTGTCCTGAGATCGTGATATGTGTTTCATGATATATTTATACATATGATCACACAACTGCATACTTGGTAAGTAAATTAATTCAAAAGGGCTACAGCAAAGCAGATAGGCTTGTCTTTTGTTTTGAACTTTTTACAAACCATCATACAAAAGTCTGGGACCTAGCTCTGACTAGACAAAAATCTGTCATCATCTCAAATTGGTACATCCCAACTTCCAGAACTCTGTAAATTGATTTCTGTTTACATTGTTTCATCTCAGCAAGAATATGGAAAAATCTGAAGTCTGAAACTTTTGCAATGTACATAAATAAGGCACAAGGAATTTACATAATTGCTTGACATATTCTTGAGAGATTAACTATATATTAATCATACAACACATAAATCTCACAAACAGGGAATCAGTAGGAAGAAACAAAGTATTTATATGTCAAAACCAGTGGACAAAAGTATGTAGTGCCATTATATGTGATCATTCTAAGTTGGAAAAACTTAAGTACCTTGAAACTAATGAAAGACCAGCCAGACAAGAATCTATCTATATAACAGAAAACAGACCCACATTAATGAGAGATTGTGCAATAATAAAGACGCTGTATGAAGAGTCAACAACAGACCTTTGGTGCATGATACTATGATTTTGTTCTCTACAGTACTTATACTACTATGCATTTGTTAAAACAACAACTGTAAACATACCATTTCTTATCTGTTAATATATTTAAAATGATTAGGAGGTAACAATAAAATTACAGAATTACTGTTTAAAGAGGAAAGAAATTGATTTGACTGGAGCGGTGGTTTAAGAGATAAGAATACACAGGTGCTACTTTATGTGTTCCTAAAGTACAAGTGGCCAGTTTTGTGACATTTGCATATCACAGTGAAGAAAAATAATTATGCTACAGTGATATTCATCATGATTAGTAAGACTGATCTTTTTTATGTGGGATTAAATTTATTTTTAAATATTTTAATTCTTTTTTATTATAAATAAAGTCATATTTTTTATCCTTGTATATCCTTGTTCAAGCTCCCTTCCCCTTCCCACCCCTTCCGGTCACTCTCTCTTCTCAATATCTTTTTAATCTCCTCCCCAGCAAGGGCAGGAGATCCCAAGGTCCCAATATGGTTTAGTTCAGCATCCACTCCTGGAAGATCCACTTTCCTCTCCTCAACATCAAGACTGGGTCAAGTGTTACTCTGGAGGGAGTGGGATCCAAGGTTCCAGTCCAAGGTGTTTCAGATCCCAAGTTGTTCAGTGGTTGTAGTTTAAAGCTTGGACATGCTTTGCTTTTTGCTTTTTTGTTTAGAGTCCACTAATGAGTGAGTACATCCCTTGCTTATCTTTCTGGGTTTGTGATACCTCACTCAGGAGGATATTCTCCAAACATTTGCCTGCGAATTTTAGGATATCATTTTTTCTTACTGCTGAGTAGTACTCCACAGTTTGTTAATCCATTCTTCAGTTGAGGGACATCTAGGTTTTTTCCAGGTTCTTGCTATTACAAATAATTCTGCTATGAACATAAGTGAGCTAATGCCTTTGGACTGCAAATGTGCATATTTAGGGTATACACCCATTAGTGGTATTGCTGGATCCTTGGGGAGATGGAATTCCAGTTTTCTGAGAAACTGCCATACTTCATCCCAGAGTGGATGAACAAGTTTATACTTCCACCAACAATGGAGGAGTGTTCTCCTTGCTCCGTAACCTCTCCAGCATAGGCTGTCATCTGTGTCTTTTATCTTAGCCATTCTGACAGGTATAAGGTGGTATCTGAAAGTTGTTTTGATTTGCATTTCTCTGATGGCTAAAGATGTCAAGCACTTTTTCAAGTGCCTTTCAGCCGTTTGTAACCCTTCTGTTGAGAATTCCATTTTTAGTTCTGAACCCCATTTTAGATTGGGTTATTCAAGGTTTTGGGCTCTAGTTTCTTGAGTTCCCTGTATCTTTTGGAGATCAGTCCTCTATGACTAGTAGGGTTGGTGTAAAATCTCTTTAGTAGGATTGATCTTTAGGTACAAACTAAAATACACAAAATAATTTGTGAAAACTAAGACACCACAGTTGAGTTTAAACATATTAATAGGCATCTCATGATTATTCATTGATAGACACTTAGTCTCCTTTGTTATTTGCAACCCATGTGTACTATCCCTTAATCTATCCTTTGTCTATAATTCCTTTACCAACATTCCTAGAAAAGTTGTTCAGTGTATAATCTGTATTTTACTTCTAGTATAGAGAATGAATTACATACTTAATGTATGCAAGGCAAAACCTTTTGTTTATATAGATTACTTCTGTAATTGTCTGTCTGTCTTCTTTTCTTCTGAAAGTAAAGCCAAAATAAAAGTCTTAGAATAAGAGTTACATCATTGGAACTTTTCTATTCTATTTGAATTTATGTAATTCTAAGAATTTCACCATAAATTCATAACATTTCTTTTAAGTACTGTTCTATGCTTCTGATGAGACACATGTTCTGATAGTGTCCCTAATGTAGAAGAGCACTACATGTACATACACAAAGACATACATCATACTCTATTATTAAGGGTTATAGTATGTTCTATTTAATCAGGATGTTTTGAGTCATAAATTGGTGATTTCTGTCCAAGTTAGGGACAGAAGAACAAGGTTTGTATGAGAGTTTGGCTCATATCTAGGACTGAAGGATGGGAACTGTGCCCACATAGAAGGCAGAGTATACTACAATCCTCCTTCTCTGCCTATTTATAAAGAAAAACTAATGAGAAACATGTTATTACAACACCTGTAAGCACTAACATGCTTTATAATTGCTGGTTCTACTTGGTTATTATTAATATGTCCCCTCAGTTTATGCTATAAGCCTGAGCCTTGAAAGCCTATGTTTTATCTTACTTACAATTATTTATGTTTATATTTATAAATTAGTGTTCCTCTTAGCATCTTATCAGAGAATTAACTGTTTTTGCAGTGAGTAGCAGTCAATACAGAGGTCCACAGCTAGTCAAGGAGATAAAGATACATGATTGTGAAATACTTAGCCCCAAATAGGACATCTTTATCATCACCCCCAAACAAACAAACCCCCTATGTCAAAAGCTCAGGTAACACTGCAAAAAGAACTCAGAAACAACATAAGAGAAACAGGCTGGGAGAGAAGTGATCTCTGTGAAACATTGTCTTCTGGATGTATCATGTCCACTGCTCTTGAGAACTTACTGTGACTATGGTTCAAAATGTTGTGTTTAATCTAATCACCACTTCATAATGCATAGGAGAATGTTTTACTGAGGGCCTATGGATCAAAAAGGAAAGATCAAATGTAGGAGTGGCATTATATAAGAGAAAAGAATTTCAAGGTAAGGAAGAAAGGAGGAATAGTAGATAAAAATGCTCAGATTCCATAATGTACATATAAGAAATTTGTAGAGAATTAAACACAAACTACATCTTAATTTTCATTTTTATTTATTAAATTTTACTTTGTTTTATATACACCACTGTTCCCCCTTTTTACTTTTTTCCAAGATTCTCCTAGCCCTCCCTGTGCCTCCCTCCACCCCATCCCACTATCCATTCCCCAATGAGGGCAAGGACTCCTAAGGTGGATCAGTTCAGTCTGGCATATCCAGTTAAGGTAGGTCTGAGTCCCTCATCCCAGTATTATGGCTGGATTAGGTATTCCTATGTAGGGAATGAGCTCCACATGGCAATCTTACCAAAAGCAGATTCAATGCAATTCCCATCAAAATTCCAACACAAATTTTAACAGAACTTGAAAGAACAATACTCAATTTCATATGAAATAACAGGAAACCCAGGATTGCCAAAATGATTCTGTTAAATAATAGAAGTTCAGGATGCATTCTTATCCCTAATTTCAAGCTATGCAATAGAACTACAGTAATAAAAACAGACTTGTGAATCAATGGAATCAAATCAAAGACCCTTACCTTAATTCTCACACCAATGAACAGCTGATCTTTGACAAAGAAGCCAAAAAATACAATGGACAAAAGATAGTATTTTCTACAAATGGTGTTGGCATAACTAGATAGTAATATTTAGAAGACTGCAAATAGATCCATATCTATCACCCAGCACAAAACTCAAATTCAAATGGATCAAAGATCTCAATATAAACCCGTACACTGAAATTGATAGAAAGGAAAGTGGGAAATACCCTCCAACACATTGGCACGGGAGACCACTTCCTAAATATAACACTAGTAGCATAGACACTAAGAACAACAATCAATAAGTGGGACCTCCTGAAACTGAGAAGCTTCTGTAAAGTCAAGATTACAGTCAATAAGACAAAATGACAGCCTGCAGAATGGAAAAAGATCTTCACCAACCCGACCTAATATCTTATAACATAATATTATTGCCTATGTCTTAGAAGACACATTTATGTAAACTTGTCACAATTTTAGTATTTTGTATGTTTAATTGGGATTCAGGCAGAGAATAAGGATATAAATTCTCAATGCTTTGAAACTCAAAAGGCATATGCTGTCACTTTAGCCCACCTTATCCCATGTTCCACTAATGAATTGCATGACCCAAGACAATATTCTTTCTCTGTCTGGTACGCTGCATAAAGCAAAAGAGCAAAAGTATGTTCTAGTTTCCTGTCTCACATAGGGTTTTATGAACTGAGCTATTATAAGTAGAGCAGAAATAAGTTGGTTCATTAAATAGTCAAATGGGAGAATACAGAGATGAAGCTCACTGTGGGGGTTCAAATAGAATTAGCCATGTGGATATGTGAAAGCCAACAAGCACAGCTGGTCCAGGCTGCACCAGGCAGGCACAAGCCTGAATTAATGCCTATCCTGGGTAATGTCAAGTTACTGAGCAAGGAATTGTAACTGAGAATGGTCTGACCAGACGCTGTTACTGTTGGTGTTTATGATTTCTAAGGTCTCACACTGAGCAGAACCATTTGCACAGGCAAGTAAATTTTGTCAATATTAGTTATATAGCAATGATAGGTTTGTAGAAGCTACTGTATTAATTGTGTGCATAACTTGTTTGACAGTGAGACACTGTTAAAAGCACTTTATGTGTATAAATGCATAGAAACCTTCACAACTCTATATAGTGTATTGTATATTATCACTTAAAGTACAAGAGTGTGAAAGCAAACAAAACAGTAAAACCAAGTTAATGGTCTGAGTTCCCACACCAGTAAGCGGTGGAGCAAGAACTGAGATGAAGACCAACACTGAATAATCCACTCACTGTGTTGTAGATAGACATACACAGTCAGTCTTATACCCAAATGCCTTCTTTCTCTCTCACACACACCTCTTACCATATTGATATGCATTATGAAACCTAGATTAATATGCTATTTTTGAGAAATGTTCACTTTAGTTCAAATACAAAGGCTTGTTATATTATTTTGTAAAACAACAACTTTGTTTTTACATTTCTTTTTTAATTTTTATAGAATAAATTCTTTTTACCCAAAAATTACTTTTACAAATGTGATATTTTATAAGAACATGTGTTATTTGACAAAAAGGGAACTTGATGAAATCTCTCCAAACCTGAAAAGCATTTTTTACTCTATTAATAACCCTCCCATCATTTATATAGAACAGTGTATCCTTTTCCTATTTGATTTCTGTGGTAATGCTTGGCTGCCTCTCTATGCAAATTCATGGGATTGACCTGTGCAACGATGACTGCTGCAAATTCAAGCATGATGTGGAATCAATCCTGCATTTATATTTTCCCATCAATTCTGGAATAAATTTTACATAAATTTTGAGTGAATGGATAAAAAAATGAGTGAATATTATATAAAATAGTAAATATACTATTTTAACCAACACTTCAAGTCATGTGCTGCATGAATGACCTTTGTGGTCTCTATTTCTAGAAAACAGAAAGACAACTCAGGGAAGTAAACACATTTTTGGAGTTCTTTTTCATAATAATTGTTTTTATTATTTTAAAATCACAATCCACTATCAGCAAGTACCTTGCTAACATTATCACAGCATTTTCTGCCCCTCAGAGAAATGTCTGAAGACCCAAGATTCAGGATAAACTTTGGTGTAGAGATAGGATGGCTACCACTCTCTCAATTAGAGTGGGGTTTCCCTGCATGTTGATTTAATTCTTTTGATATTTTTTATTTAAAAGTTATTTTTTAACATGTCAACCATAGTTCCCCTTCCCTCCCTTTCCCATGCTCACTCTACCCAGCTTTGCCCCACTCCACCACTGTCCACTCCTCAAAGAGGATAAAGCCTCCTCAACAAAGTCTGGGATATCAGATTGAGGCAGAACCAAGTCCTAACCTGTGTATCAAGGCTGATCAAGGTATCCCTCTATAGGGAATGGGTTCCAAAAAGTCAGTTCATATATTAGGGATAAATCCTGGTCTAATTGCCAGAGGCTCCACCAACTGCTCAAGCCACATAACTGTCATCCACATTCAGAGCACCTAGTTTGGTCCCGAAGAGAGAAAACTTAGCTCAAGAAACTCCATTTTACTATCTTACTATTTTACTATCTATTTTATAAAAAGATAAAATAAAGTTTAGTTTCAACTTCATGGCAGGGGGCCTACCGAGTTCTGGGACAATAGACATGCCTGACCATTCCTAGGAAAATAAAATGTCCTAAAAGAGTAGACCTAGCAGGGGCCCTGCTCAGTTCTGAGAGAAGAATAGATTCCTGCCTGCCCAGGTCTGGGAGATTAGCCAAGACACCTGCTCAGTCCTGGGAGAAGAATAGATTCTGCTTGCCCAGTTCTGGGAAAAATCAGCCACATCAAGTAGGGTCCAGGAGGGGTCCACCCATGTGGGGTCCAAAGATACCCTGGGGCAGAATGTCCCTGAGCATGAGCCAATCAGAATCACACCAGTACCATGTCCATAAGCAACCACCTCTGTTGTGACTTTTGCCAATAAAAAACCCTTGTAACAGTGGATAGCAGCTCTCCCTTGCTCTGTTACTACAGAAGCCTGGTATAAGCTCCCTGCCTGCTTGTATTGTGCTATTAATAAACATTGCTGTTGCATTTTGGACATTTCGGTTTCCTGTAGTCTCTCTGGAGGTTAAGCTTTGGCCATAACAGTCACATGAAGTATCCCTAGCTATCAGCCCAGAGTCAGTGAGCTTCAAATAGCTCAGGTCATCTGTTTCTGTAAATTATTCCATTAATATCTTGATCACTATTTTCCTTTTTTTTATTATGAAAAATGTCTCATTTTTTTTATCCATGTATCCCCTTATTTAAACTGCCCTCCCCCCACCCCTCATAGTCACTCTCTCTTCTCCCCATTTCAATATCTTCACCCCAGAAAGGGCAGGAGGTCCCATGGTCCAAAGGTCCCAAGGTAGTTTGGTTCAGTGTGGCTGTGTTTATGTTGAGGTCTTTGATCCACTTGGATTTGAGTTTTGTGTACAGTGATAGGTTCAGTGTGGCTGTGTTTATGTTGAGATCTTTGATCCACTTGGATTTGAGTTTTGTGTAGGGTGATAGGCTTGGTTCTATTTTTATTTTTCTACACACTACCATCATACCATTCTCTCTTCAACTGGATTGGGAGCTAGGCCAAATACTTAGTTGTGGATCTCTGTATCTGCTTTCATCAGTTGCTGAATAAAGGCTCTATGATTTCAATTAGGGTGGTCATCAATTTGGGTGGTCATCAATTCAATTACAGGAGAAGTCCAGTTTAGTCATCCTCTCTATTATTCCTTTCAGACTTAGCTGGTGTCACCCTTTTAGAGATTCCAGAGAGTTTCCCTATCACCACTTTTCTCTGCCACTAATTCTACCATCTTGTTCCCGCATGTTCCCCTCCAGCCACTCCTTAGCTACCCCTAGGCTTCCAATTTACTTAGGAGATCTTATCTATTTTTCCTTCCCAAAAAGATACATAGATGTCTTTTAGGGTACTTCTTATTACCTGGGTTCTCTGGTGTTGTGATTTTTAGTCTGATTATCCTTTGCTTTATGTATGATATCTACTTTTGAGTGAGTACATATCATATTTCTCTTTTTGAGTCTGAGTTACCTCGCTCAGAAAGATTTTCTCTAGTTGCATCTATTTGTCTGCATATTTCATGATGTAATTTTTATCCTGTTTATACTGTATTGTGGAAATGTACCACATTTTTCTTTATCAGTTCTTTGGTGGAGGAACATCTAGGTTGTTTCCAGGTCCTAGCTATTACAGAGAATGCTGCTATGAACATAGTTGGTCAAATGTCCTTGTGCTATAAATGTGTATTCTTGGGAAATATGGCCGATCATCATAGTTGTAGGTCATGAGGAAGGTTGACTCCCAGTTTTCTTAAAAACTGCCATACAGATTTTCAAAGTGGCTGCTCATATTTACACACTTAACAGCAATGGAGGAATTTTTCTTTCCACATCCCCTCAACCATAGGCTGTCATCAATATTTTTAATCTAAGCCTTTCTGACAGGTGTAAAACATCTCAGAGATGTTTTCATTTAAATTTCATTGATGGTTAAAGATGTTGAGCACTTTGTTAAGTATCTTTCAATCATTTGAGATTCTTCTGTTGAGGATTCTGTTTATATCTTTACTGAATTTTTATATGGATTATTTGGTATTGTGATGTCTAATTTCTTGAGTTTGTTATATATTTTAAAGATCATCCCTTTTTTCAGATATAGGGTTGGTGAACATATTTTTTCATTCTATATGCTGTCGTTTTGTCTTATTGATCATGTCTTTTGCCTTACAGAAGCTTTTCAGTTTCAGGAGGTCCAATTTTATTAATGGTTGTTCTTAGTGTCTGTCTGGGTACTGGTGTAATATTTAGGAAGTGGTCACTTGTGCCAGTGTGCTCAAGGCTATTTCTTGTTTCTCTTCTATTAAGCTCAATGTAACTGGAATTATGTTGATCTCTTTGTTCCACTTGGACTTGAGTTTGTGCAGAATGATAGATATGGATCTATTTGCAATGTTTTACATGCCACCATTAAGTTATACTAGCAACATTTGTGGAAGATGCTTTCTTTGCTCACTTTCTTGTCAAAAATCAGATGTTCACAGGTATGTGGGTTAATTTCTGGAACTTCAATTAAAGTCCCCTGATCCACCTGTCAGTTTTTATTTCAATACCAAACTATTTTTATCTCTGTCACTCTGTAGTAGAGCTTGAAGTCAGGGATAGTGACACCTCCAGATATTCCTTTATTGTACAAAATTGTGCAATCTTGTTTTTTTTTTATCCATATGGAGTTGAGTATTGTCTATTCAAGATCTGTGAAGAATTGTGTTGTGATTCTGGTGGAGGTTGATTTGAATATATAGATTGCTTTACATAAGATTTCTATTTTTCCTATGTTGATGCAACCTATACAAGTTCATAAGAGACATTTCTATTTTATGGTATCTTTTTAAATTTTATCTTCAACAAATTACCCTCCTTGTCATACAGTACAAGTCTTTTACTTGCTTGTTTAGAGTTACCCCAAGATATTTAATGCCATTTGCAGCTATTGTAAAGAGTGATGTTTCCCTGATTTCTTTTTCAGCCCTTTTAGCATTTATATATAGGAGGGCCATTGATTTTTGTTAGTTAATCTTGTATCCTCTCACATTGCTGAATGTGTTTCTCAGCTGTAGGAGTTCTCAGGTAGAATTCTTGGGGTCACTTATGTATCAAATCATATCATCTACAAATAGCAAAAAGTTTACTTCTTTCTTTCCAATTTGTTTCTCCTTGATTACCTTTTGTTTTCTTATTTCCCTAGAAAGAACTTCAAATATTATACTGAATAAGTATGTAGAGAGTAGATAGCCTTAACTTGTTCCTGTTTTTAAAGGGATTGCTTTGAGTTGAAGTTTTCTGAATGTAGTTTGAAGTAGGCTGTCAGTTTCCAGTACATTGCCTTTCTTATGTTTAGCTGTGTTCCTTGTATCTATGATTTATCCAAGACCTTCATTATAAAGAAGAGGTAGGGCAGCGTCCCAGCTCACTCTGGAGCAGGGGCAGCTGAACTCTGCACCTGGCCACACCCACAGCTCCTGCTGCTGCTGAGGGTATCTGCAAGGATCCCTACCGCGACCCCGAACTGAGTGAACTGAGCAAACTAACTGCAGGGGTCTCTGAGGGGCGGATTCGAACCCTGACCAGAGGTGAGGAGGGCTCGGCGGGCCTCAGCGCCTGTATCC
>PVIH01016691.1:0-2500 GCA_004025045.1 Sigmodon hispidus
AGTAGCACCATTTAAGAGGGGGCTCTGGGTTATCTTGAGCAGGTGTTGCCTCAAGATCCTTTTCTAAAACCTCCAAGCGAGCCTCATAATCTTGTAACCTAGTGGTAATGGTCTTTTCCAGTGTTTTATAGTCTTCTATAAATGATCTCTCCAACAATTTCATAGAATGGGAAATCCTCCCTGTCTCCACATCTATCCGGTCTACTCTCTTCTGTTCAAATTTCCTTGAGTTTCCATCCATTATCCTAAAATTTTCATCCATTTTTTTAAATTTTTCATCCAATTTCCTAAAATTTTCAGCAATATGAGCTCTAAATTCCTCTGTGATCAAAGTAGACCTCTCTTCCATGGAAACAATGAGTTTCTGGAGTGTCTTAATACGTTCATCCATGCCAGACATCTTAGCCTCATACTCTCTATGTTGAGATGCCTTAAAATAGCTAAGTATGAAGTACATTATCACACAAAAATGTAAAAGGACTCCTAGGTAGAGATAACCTCCAAATGCATAATCCTGGAAATAATCCTCTATCACCATTGTGGCAAAGTGAGAAAAATTCTGAACATTTATCTGGTAAGACATTGTAGAAAGGAAAAAAAAATTAGAAAGGAAAAGGAAGAAAAAATTATACTCAGATGTAATTAGAACTTACAGCCAGCAGATGTCACTGTCGTGATCAGCAGCGGTAGCAATGGTGCGGGGAAACGAGGTGGCGATTCAGCTGGGAAGGTCTTTCTCAGATCTTTCAAGAAATCCTACCAGGCGTGCTCCACTAGAACGGGTCAATCTGTCTCTCAGGAGGTCTGCCCCAGGTAGATTCGTTCCTGGTTGTGTACAGGAAGCTTGTGTGCAGCTGGTAACCAAGTTCAGACCGGCTCAGTGGGTGAGTGAGGAACCCGGCGGGTTTGTAGAATTAGCCCCGCGTTCAGGCGCCAATTATCGCGGTAAAAACCTGCTGTGAGCTATGTTTTAAATGGAGTTTATTTTGTGAAAATCGCTTACAAAACAGAGCCGGTTTTAAGAGAAGATGACAGGTTGTGGTTGCAGCACGCTGGAGCCTTTCTAAGGAAGATTCTTCATCCCCACACCGTACGTCCGAACTCCCGGGCAGCTGGGCTGAACTGCGCACCCGGTCAGGGAACTCTCGGGAGAGAATGAGGACTTCCTGACCTGGTCCTCTCCCTCGAAGGTCTACTTCTGGAATTCTTTTCAGTTAACCACGCCCCACTTGTCTCCAGTCCTATGACGCGATCGTTCACATATATAGTTTCTGATTTCCCGCTACAGGGTAACATCTGGATTCCTCATGGATGAACATATACATGTGCATGTTCATCTATAATCTTGCACTCCCCCACACTCCCAGTCCCAGAGAGAGGAGGGATATCTTACACAGAAAAATCAAGTGTTGAAATTTCAGGTTCTAAATGACCAGAGTTTTGCTCTATAAATTTTACCATGAAGATCCCTGACCTACTACCCAGGGATATGTTGGACATGAACTTTGGTGTTTTGCTCTTACTCTCCTGTAGGACAGCAGCCTCACTTGTCATGCAGAATCACATCAGCCCACACATCTGCAATGAACTTTTATATACTTCCTTATTTTGTGAGCTTAAATATCTAAGCATGAGCCAGTGAGCTGGAGTAGATGGAAATGCCTTTAAAAGAAAAATATCAGTTACCCTCAAAGGTCTTTGGAAATGTCAAGAAATATCCAACTAACAAAATAAAACCCAAAGCTGAAGCTCCCGTGCTGTCTTTTTTTTTCTCAAAAAAGAAGGGTTGATAAACAATAAGTATGCGAATTAAAAAAGAAAGAGAAAGAAACGCAAATATGTGTTTGAAATGGATTTTCTTAACCAATACCTTTCTAGGTGTTGGCAATGTCTTCTCTGAGAAGCCACCAGTCTTTGTAAATATCAAGCCTTTAAGAATCTTGAGTGCTGTGACATTTCATTATCAGAGGCCAACAAGTGTTCAGGTCAAGAGAAGATAATGTATGTGGGAGAGGAATATAAGAATAGAGCAGGCTACACTCAGACTTGTGCTCTCAGCTCTTTACTGTGTGGTAAATACTAAGTGATTGATGCACTTAGAAAAAGTAAGGATGCAGAGGATTGGTGATGGACATTGTCCTGGCTAAGTGGGGAGTCTTAGTTACTTTCTTGTTGTTGTGACAAAATGTCTGACAAAAGTAATGTAGGAAGGAAGGTAGGCTCATAGGTTAGTGTCCAGCCTATCATGGTAAGGATGGCATGGTAGCAGGAGTGTGAGGCCACAGGCCACATGGTGTCCACTGTCAGGAATCATGAATAAATGAATGCTTGTGTTTAGTTTGCTGTTTCCTTCTCTTTACAAAGTTTAGGAGAACAGGGGAGAGATGCAGGCATACAAGGCAACTCAGCACCAAGGGAAGTCCCAAGCTGCAATGGACCCTCTGGGCGATCCTGAGGAAGACAGTCAGATCTCTAGGCCTGGATCAGGTGCTGGATGTGG
>PVIH01016691.1:5000-44648 GCA_004025045.1 Sigmodon hispidus
ATTCCCTGCCAGGATAATCTGCCTGGGCACAGAGACATAGCCAGGGCCCAAGAGACAGTGGACTGAAGTTTTTGAAATCAGATCCCAAATAAATCCCCTCTACCTGGAAATTGTTTGCTTGTGAGTGTAAGATCACAGTGACCCAAAGCAACTAGTACAAGACTGAAGACCCTGTTGCTACCTCCTGATAGCTCTGATGTGACTGAGCCTTGGAGACATGACCTGGCAACCAAGAATGAGCTGAACACTGGGCCTCCTAGTGTGCAGGAGGCAGCACTGAGCCATCTGATCCCAGTGTACAGTTGCTGGCACACATCTGCATGTGTGCTGAGATGTTGTGGTAAAAACTGTAAGGGATTTATTTATTTATTATATATACAGTGGTCTAGCTGCACATATGCCTGCAGGCCAGAAGAGGGCACAAGACTTCATTACAGATGATTGTGAGCCACTATGTGGGGGTTGAACTAAAGACCTCTGGAAGAGAAATCAATGCTTTTAACCACTGAGCCATCTCACGCCTGCATACCACCAGCATTCAGCCTAAATATGCAGAACATTGGAGAATTGATTGCACCCTCTTGCCTAGACAAAGTGAGGTCAGCCTTCTATATGCCCCCCTACTGTGGGAAAAACTCACACTTTAAAGACCTGACAGCCAAAGATCAATGCTGTTTTGGACCCTTCTGCCTCCAAATATGTGGAGACCTGGATATGGCTGAGTATGGACTGGTCTCTTTCTTTCAGTAGATTTGGAAGCTGCTCAGTTTGCACTTAGGTATAATTTATCCTTCTCAGATCTCTGCAAGTATTGATGGCTAGGCTGGTTATAAATTTGTCAGCTTGATAGGATCAGATAATCAGATCCTTCTGCAAGGTGATAGCCAGCTTTCAAACTTATTTTATAAAGCCTGATTGATGATACTAATATAACTAAAATTCATATCTTTTTGTGATTTTATGAGCTTCATAAAATTTGAATTCATCTCAGAGGTCAAAAGGATCCCAGATACGTACAGCCTAAGTTTTTCCCACCTGTCTGTTCCTAAGGATGGTATTTACTCTTTTTGTTTGGGGACTCCTGCTCTTCCCAAATTACTATGACTGGGCCCAGAATTTAAATTCTAACTTTTGTTCTTAGTTTTAGTTTTAATGTATCTCAACAGATTTCCACTTGTGTAGGAGCTCTGGACTTGCGGAAAGCTCAGGTGGACCATTCCTACTGATGTAGATTGTTTCCTGTTTCCAAAACTGGGTCAGACAGACCATTTACTAGCTTTTCAGCTTTTTGGGGCTGGGACAACAACACCCCAGTGTCAGCTTTAAGCAGTAATAAAGAATATTGCCCATATTCCTAGCCCATAAAAGGTTGAAATGCTAAGTTGAAAGGAAACTTTCTGACAAAGGAGACAAATCTTTTCATGGAAGCCAAAAGGTCTCTAAGCCTGGAGTTGGCTTTGCAGGTCATCCTTCTACAGGCTGTGAGACAGCAGAGGTTGAAGATGCTCCTTTGAGACACTGCATATCAGTTTGGGCCTGAAAGTGTGGGCACAAGAGCTGGTACAAAGGATGTAGAGTATGACCATCCTCCAAACAGACAAGCTTTGGCATCTCTGAAATAGCTGGAACCAGGTGACTAGATCTTAAGTTGAAGGGGCCAAATGAGATGGCACCAGGTGTCACCTTAGAAGCTCAGAGACTTGTGTGTTGCCTTCATAGAGCTGAGACTGTAATGATTCTGGCAGCATAGGAGATATTCTTTTTCTTGACCATCATCTTTTTGCCTCTGTGTCATAAATAGACTAGTCCTATGAGCATATTGCCAGAGACCCATTATTGGGACAGTAACTGAAAAGAAGATGGGAAAATGAAGAGAGTAAATTTAGCTCAAAAAACCCCATTTTCTAGTCTACTAACCATTTTGTACTATAGAGTTCAGTTTCACATTCCTGGCAGAGGCTTGCCCAGTTCCAAGAAAGAATAAGCTAAACACTATCTAAAGACACCTGTATGATCCAATCCAACCCTAAGGCAGTAAAATGGCCACACACCCCTCCCCCGCCCCCAGGTGAGGTCCAGGAATGTGAAGCTGTAAAAAGTCCATAAGGATGAGCCTATCAGCATCACACTTGCACCCTTGACTCCAAGTGACGAAAAGCTGACAGGGAAGGGTTTGGAGGGTAAAGGGAGTTGGAGCAAGGGGATACATGGATAAAAAAAGACGTTGTTTAATAAATAAAAAAGAAAGAAAAAAACTGTAAAGAAGGAAGGAATGAAGGCCCACTGCGGCTCACTGGAATGAAGCTCTGTGAGTTCCAGCAAGACACTGAATCCCATCCAGTCTTTACTTTCTCAGTGCAAACGTAAGGACTAAGAGTGTCTGAAACAAAGGCCACACACCCAGGACAAGAACAGCATAAATGAACTTGACTGGCTGAAACAAAAGAGGACACAAAATTGTGGATGCTGTGGAATGGCAAAACAGTGAATATAATCAAAATACATTGTATGAAATTCTCAAAGAAATATTAGAAAAATGAATCAAAGAAGAATCAAGCTTTCTTTGTAGGATTGTTGTTTGGTCTTACAGAGCAATGTGCCATGTGAATGAGCTCATTTCTTGGTGATATTATCCCCATTTCACAGATCAAGAAATTGAGTTTTAGATTTCACACTATAAGGGCTATGTGTAAGGCTTGGGTCCTGTGGCTAGAAATTATATAGACAACAATTATATAGCTCAGATCTAGATTCAGAAAGCATCATTGGGACTTGGCCACTAAGGTGTTTGATAAACAAACATGAATACCCAGTTCCACCTGCAACACTCAGTTAAGAAAGGTAGCAAGGTGGTCATATCTATAAGCCCAGAGTTGGAAAGGTAGTGATAGAATGACTCAGGGCATCCTGGCCAGTGAATCAGGTTCAGGAGGGGACTTTGTCTCCAAACATAAGGTGGAGAATGACAGAGGAAAATGTGAGCTCTGGCTTCTACATACACAGACATGTAAACCCTACATATACGCATTCAGAAAGTGTTTCTGGTGCTTCCTGACAGAGCAGATGCCAGCCTTAGTGGTGACTATCTAGATCTCCAGGTGTGGGCAGGAGGCCCCAGGCTGCTACCAGACAGATCCTAAAGAATTATACATAGATCTCAAGATTAATGGAGGATAGGCAGGCTCAGGCTAACTTAGGAATATGCAACAGTCCTTCTCCATCAAGACATTTTAATTATAAGCACTGCAGAGCATAAAGGGTTGGGGGCCATTCTGGATTTTCCTGAGAAGAAGAAATGGCAGACCTTGGCAAGCTGCAGGGTCAGCCATGCACTTAATCCTAGGTCTTGGCACTCTGGCAAGTGCTCAGGACTGCACATGGCTTGGTATGGCCCTTGGCTGAGCCACACAGCTGACCAGGCTGAGCAGCTGCAACACGGAAACCTGTAGTTAAAGTACAACTGGCAGCAGCAAGGACTCAGCTCATAAACTTTTATTTAAGAAACATGGGAGATAGCTCAGGTGAGTTCTTTGAAGACCTACATGTACCTATGGGAGTGGGGATGAAAGACTGGCTCCTACCATCTAGAGTATCCACAGTTTCCTGCACTTCACTAGGCTGTTTGGAGGTACTGTCTATGAAAAGTCCTTATCTAGTCAGCTAGAGTTGTTTACGTGAGAGGATACTGAGCTCAGAAGTAATTGGACTTTATCCATGTTAGCAGAGAGTACCACCATCTGATTCCTGTCTGTCTGTATGAAGTCTCAGTCTCTCTCCTTAAGTTTTGTTTTTTCCTTTTTTTTTCTTTTTTAGGGAGGGGCAATCCCTTGCAGCCCAGGCTGGCCTTAAACTTGCTACACACCTGGGAACAACCTTTAGCTATTGATCCTCCTGCCTCCTTCCACCAAGTACTGAGATCATACATATGTATCATCAAACCTTATTTTTATAGTTTGGAATTAAACCTGGGGCTTCACATTCTGTAAAGTGAGCCACAGCCCAAGCCCCAATCTGTCTCATTTTGATAAACCTAATTCCAAGGACTGACATGATCCTCTGTAGACAGTTTCAGACACAAGGAAGGCTAGTTGTCAGAGCAGCGCTGATGAGACTTTCTTAAAGAAATGACGCTAATGTGAAAACTGGAGGTGACATTCAGAAAGCAAAAAGAACAGCTCACATCCCAAAGGCCCCAGGAGCTTTCACCAGGAAGACATGAATGATGGGATTAGCTTCTTTTTGGAGGCAAGCTCACAGTTGACTCAGACTACCACATTCTCCTTGAAGCAAGAGTCAGAAAGAGGACTGCACCCTTCTTTATTTTTCCTCACTGTTCATCTTGAGGTAACAAGGAAAGATGGGGAGGAGTCAGTGTCTTCTTTCATCTTATGTTCTCCTGGCTTGGCAACACTGTGTTTAACAGTGAGATTTGAACCCTACAAGTGAAAGAGGACTGATCTCTAAGATATATAAAGAGCTCAAGAATCTAGAGCCCAATCAAAAAATGGGGTACAGATCTAAAAAGGGAATTCTCAGCAGAGGAACTACGAATGGATGAAAGGCATCTGAAAAAGTGCTCTTCATCTTCAGTCATCAGTGAAATGTAAATCAAAACAACTTTGAGATACCACCTAACACCTGTTAGATTGGCTAAGATAAAAGGCACAGATGACAGCCTATGTTGGAGAGGATGTGGAGCAAGGGGAACACTCCTCCATTACTGGTGGGAGTGTAAGCTTGTTCAGCCACTTTGGAATGCAGCATGGTGGTTTCTCAGAAAATTGAGAATCAATCTCCCCAAGGACCCAGCAATACAACTTCCGGGTGTATACCCTAAAGAGACACATTCACACTCCAAAGGTATTAGCTCAACTATGTTCATAGCAGCATTATTTGTAATAGCAAGAACCTGGAAACAACCTAGATGTCCCTCAACTGAAGAATGCATTAACAAACTGTGGCACATCTACACAATGGAATACTACTCAATAGTAAGAAAAAATGATATCCTAAAATTCACAGGCAAATGGATGGATTTGGAGAATATCCTCCTGAATGAGGTATCACAAACTCAGAAAGATAAGCAGGGGATGTATTCACTCATTAGTGGTCTCTAAACAAACAAACAAGAAAAAAAGCCAAGCATGCCCAAACGGCAAACCACAACCACTGAACAGCTTGGGATCAGAAACACCCTAGACTGACCCTTCAGATCCCACTCCAACTATAGGAACACCTGATTCACTCTTGAGGGAGGGTGGACAAAACTGGATTTGCCAGGAGTGGAGACTGAACTAAGCATTATTGGGTCAGTGGGACCATAGGACTGTCTGCTCCCTTCCCAGGGAGGGGATGGGGAGTTGTGGAGAAAAAAAAATGACCTGATGTGGTGGGAGGGGGAAAGGACCTTGAATAAGGATATACAGGGATGGAAAAAAAAGTTCAGAGGGAAAGCTGAACACAAAGTAAATATATCTTCTTTATAGTTATTGTTAACTTATCAGCATTTTAAATTCATTTTACTGTTTTTCTTGATAAATACAAAATAAATAAAGAAAAAAAATACATTTTAAACAGGAAAAAAAAACAGTGAGGTTTGATGGATCATTTGTGACATAGACCTAGGTAGTAAAAAGACTGTCTTCCACATTGGGGGTTCTGTGTATGGGTCATCTTTTTTAATAAAAAGAAAACATTTGCATATTTATACCTCAAAGCCTGTTGTTAAATAAAGCTTTACTAGAATACAGCCATGCTTTTCTGTGGACATGTCAGACATGTTGCCTATGACATTGAATTTTATAGAGATAGTTTCTTGGTCTGTTATCTAGTCTAGTCTTGACTTTCTGGACTCCAGTCATCTTGTTTTTGATGCCTCCTTCATATCTGGAAGTACAGGCATTTGCCAATGCACCAGGCTGTGTCTGGCCATTTATAACAAAAGTTTCCTGGCTCTTGTTTCAACTTAATTTTCTCTAAGATCTTTGAGTCAGTGTCTAGATTGAAATCATTTTCTTTCTATTGAGCATAGCAAAAATGAGTTTTATGATTACTCTGCAAATAGGTTTTGGTGGCTACCATCTTATTGTTGTTGTACACAGTGCTGAAATGGAAGATTCTAAATATGACCTTTGTGCACACATGTAAGCAATTCAAAAGACAGACTTTAGATGAGGAGGTGCTGAAAGCATCAGGTCTTCTGTCTTAGGTTTAGATAAAATTTACTCTCAAAAGATACTGTACCTATTTAGCTATCTGACATCCAGGGGTAAATGTACCAATTTGCCTAAATTAAACAACAAAAACAACATAGAACTCTCAGGAATGGAGAGATGATTCAGGGGTAAAAATTCTTACTGCTCCTTCATAGGACCTGGATTTAGTTTCCAGATTCCATACTGGTTGATTCACAACTGCCTTTGACTCCAATTTCCAGTTGATCTGATGTCTTTTTAAGGCCTCTGTAGGGCACCTAAACTTACATACATGTGTGTACACATACACACAAAAATAATTGGTATAATGATAATATTAATAAAAAATAAAATTTTAAAAAACCTACAACTTTCAATAACTTATTTTTAGCACCTTCTGTAAATATGGCTCCCAACTCCCAGTGCTCAGAGAAGGAGGTCAGAAAGCAGCTGGGAAGTTAAATTCAGTGCACTGGATGCCAAAGTGGTACCTATGCCACATCTTAGAGAAAGGAGACCTGATAGGACTGTTAATACCATACCACTGCCACCTACTACCCTATACCACTTATGTATTATGTATGCATGTATGTATGTATGTAGTATGCATATTTGTAGTATGTATGTTTTGGAGGCAAGGTCTCTCACTATATATATCCTGGCTGTTCTGGGTATGTATGTGTTTTACTATGTAGAACAGGGTGGCCTAGAATCCACTCTTTAGGGTGGAAAAAGGCTTCATACAAAAGAAAGACTTCATTGGGTCTGGAAGGATCAGGATTCTTAGCCAAAGCGAGGGTGCTCTGGGAGATGATGTATGTGGACTATACATTCCCTGAATCTCTCTTCCATCTACCTGTTTAGTGAAAAGCAAGTTCCATATCTTTTAGAAAAAAGTTTATTTTAGTGAAATTGGCAGTTTGCCAGTCCATGGAATCTGGCAAAGGATGATAGATGCTGTGGAACTGAAGTCAAAAGATGCATGTGAGCTGCCAAATGTGCCTTGGCAATCAACCTGGCCCTCTAGATGAGAATCCAGTGCTGGTAACCACTGTTAGCCATCTCTCCAGCCACAAGTTCAATTTCTTAAGTAGTTTAAGTACTAAATACTTTTCATCAAAATATAAGTTGAAGAGGAAGCTGTGATAAGTAGAGATTTAAAAATATATAAATAAATAAATAAATAAATAAATAAATAAATAAATAAATAAAACAATAACAAAAAATATGGCCTGGAAGTGATCAGAGATATGCTGTGAATGGGCCAGAACATCATGGGATATTTCATGATCACAGAGAGGAAAGGTCACAGCAATCAAGAAAAACCAGTTATTAGCTAATGTGTTAAGCTATAAGGTACTTGTCCTATTAAACAATCAGAGACAGTCTCATTGTCCCTACTTATACAAATGTAGAGGAGAAGACAGAAGATGATGTTAAGATAATAATAATAAAATTCAGACCTCAATCAGAGTCAGAGGTGAACAGATTTTGGCACCCAGAGAAGCTATATAGAGAGTCCCACCCTGGACCAGGGTTAATCCCTAGGGTCTGATCTCAGATTCTTCCTAGCAGACAGGAGCTAGGCTTTGGCTGTGAAGGGCTCCTCCAGCATCACCTTAAAGAATGAACCTTGCACAGCAGGGCCCCACCTCCAGCAAGAACTGCTTTAAAAGAGAAGGACTGAGATTTTGAAATTCAGACCCCTGTCCAGAGCAGAGTCAGAGACTGAACAGATCCCTTGCTCAGAGAAAACAGGAGACACAAAAGCCCTTTTGCCACAAACTGACTAGGAGCTGATTAATCGTGAATCACTGAAGCCATGGGCAGACACCAGTGCAAAAATACATAAAACAATATAAAGTTCAACAAGGCAACATCAGAAGAAACTGGTGGTTCTATAATTACAAGACCTGAACAGAGCAATGAAGAAGAAATAGAAGGAAAGAACAGCAAAAACACCTATATGAAGATTATTGAAGACTTCAAAGAAGATATAAAAAATTCCTTTAAAGAAATAGAAAAAAATACAAACAAAAAATTGGAAGAGATAAACAAACCATAGAAAGAAAAACAAAAAAAGGTTACTCAAAAAATGAAAGAAACATTCCCAGGAATTAAAAACTAAAAAAGAAGCAATAAGAAGGCAGATTTGAGTCAAAGATGGAAAAAGAAAACCTGAAGAAAAGAGCTGAAACTACAAATACAAGCATAACCAACAGAATTCAAGAGATGGAAGAGAACTAGAGTGCAAGACTCAGTAGTGGAAATAAATACATCAGTCAAAGAAAATACTAAAACCAAAAAAGCCATAACACAAAATGTTCAGGAAATCTGGGTCACCATGAAAAGACTTAATGAGAGAATAATAGGAATAGAAGAAAGAGAATTCCAGCTCAAAGGTACAGATAATGTATTCAATAAAATCATAGAAGATTGCTTTCCTAAGTTAATGTAGGAAATGCCTATAAAGATACAAGAAGCTTACAGAACACCAAATAAATATGACCCCCAAAAAAGTCCACTCACCATAAAATAAGCCACAAAACATACAGGACAAAGAAAAAATTTTAAGAGCTGCAAAAGAAAAGCGACAACTTACTTCTGAAGGCAGACATATCAGAATATCAGCTGACTATTCAATAGCAACAGGGAAAACAAGAAGGGCTTGTTCAGAAGTTATACAGACAAAACAAAAAGGACATGGCTGACAAACTAGACTACTAGACCCAGCAAAATTATCAATCACCTAGATGGAGTAAGTAAGTAAGACCCTGCTGGCCGGGGAAAATTTGCGCCCAGCGTGTACACATCCACGGGATGGAACAAACATCTCACCATTAAGAGGACGGCCATCATTTAGACATTGGATCGCCACAGATCACCATGAGTCAAGATCCTGCACTGTGACGGCCATGGGAGATGCCCGGCCCATGAGTCAGATGAGAGGAGAATCACAGGTGAAGACGCAGGTAAGTGATTCACCAAGGGGCAGGCATTAGGCAAGAATGAGGTATTTTTTAAGGACTTAAAGAAGCTCTTCAAACACAAGGAACCATGGTCAAAAAAAAAAAAAAAAGGATCTTAAGAGGTTTTTTCGAATTTATTGGTGACGTCTGCCCCTGGTTTCCACAGGAGGGGACGATTGATGCAAAAAGATGGGGAAGAGTAGGTAATTGTCTCCAGGATTATTATAATGCCTTTGCACCTGAGAAAGTCCCTGTTCAGACATTTTCTTATTGGAATTTAGTGAATGATGTTTTGAGAATACATAACAATTTCCCAGATATTCAGGTAGTTATTAAGGAGGGAGGCATTGAATAAGGATCACTTATTCTACCACGATTTTAAAAATCCTCCAAACACAGGGAATTAGGCCTAAAGACAAAGCAATTTTTTTTTCTCACAGAAGCAAGCATGCTTTTGTATTTGAATCATAGTGATAACGAACTTTTACAGTGTTAGCCAAATCTGTTCAAGTGGCATAGTTTCTAGCTATACAGCTGTCCTAAATACATATTCTCCTAAACTATTTAATCTGTTCACTGATAGTCAAAATGTGGCACAGATCCCTTTAGAAACAGCTAGTTATATTGTGCCTGTGAGTAAAGTATGTCATCCTTCATTTAAAATACAGGCCTTTGTGGGACAGACCTTGCTACTCTATGTGGGATATTTACAGGCTCATTTTGACCTTCCTAATGAAGGTAATGTCCATGCTGATCAGCTTACTGAGTCAACATATGTTATGTTTAATGCATTCGATAAAATATTTTAAGACCATCAGAGATTACATCTCTTAATACTGGATCTTTGAAATTTCATTTCAAAATCACAAAGGACTAAGCCATTAAAATAGTCAAATAGTGTCCTTTGTGTATAGAATTTCTGTCAATAACCTGTTTTGGAATGAATCCTTGGGACATTTTGCTCCTAAATCATATTTGACAGATGAATGTTACTCATATTCCCTCCTTTGTAAGGATGGCCTATGTCCATGCTTCTGTTGATACTTGTTTTCATCTTACTTTTCTCCTCTGCACATTCAGGGGAAAAGACTAAGGATGTTTATATATATATATATATATGTATATATATATATAGTTAGGGAACTTTTAAAAGAAGACATAATGAAAAATAAAGAGAAAAAGCCCTACATCCCTTACAATAATATTTTAATGTATTTTCTCCTTTTTCCCCAAGTATAATATAGTGTATTTTTTCTATATATAATTAAAGTACTATATATCTGTTTTGTATCCTGTGTGGATTTTTTCTTTTTTGATTGTTTGTTTTCTGTATACTTTTTTATAATTATTGTTATTATGAATAAAGAAGTCATGCTTTTTATCCCTGTATATCATTGTTTAAGGTCGCTTCCCCTTCCCGCCTAATCAGGACATTTTTTCTTCTCCACAACTCCCCATTCCCTCCCTGGGCAGGAAGCAGACAGTACCATGGTCCCACTGATCCAATATTACTTAGTTCAGTCTCGACTCCTGGCAGATCCAGTTTTGTCCCCCCTCCCTCAAGAGTGAGTTAGGTGTTCTTTAGGTGGAATGGGATCAAAGGAGTCAGTCCAGGGTGTTTCTGATCCCAAGCTGTTCAGTGGTAGTGGTTTGCATCTTGGGCATGCTTGGATTTTTTCTTGTTTGTTTGTTTAGAGACCACTAATGAGTGAGTACATCCCCTGCTTATTTTTCTGAGTTTGTGATACCTCGCACAGGAGAATATTGTCCAAGTCCATCTATTTGCCTGCAAATTTTAGGATATAATTTCTTCTTACTGCTGAGTAGTACTCCATCTTGTAGATGTACCACAGTTCATTAATCCATTCTTCAGTTGAGGGACATCTAGGTTATTTCCAGGTTCTTGCTACTACAAATAATGCTGCTATGAACATAGCTGAGCTAATGCCTTAGGAGTATTACTGTGTATCATTAGGGTATACACCCAGAACACCCAGAAGTGGTATTGCTGGTTCCATGGGGAGATTGATACTCAATTTTCTGAGAAACCACCATGCTGCATTCCAAAGGAGCTGAACAAGCTTACACTCCCACCAGCAATGGAGGAGTGTTCCCCTTGCTCCACATCCTCTCCAACATAGGCTGTTATCTGTGCCTTTTATCGTAGCCAATCTAACAGGTGTTAGGTGGTATCTCAAAGTTGTTTTGATTTGCATTTCTCTGATGGCTAAAGATTATGAGGACTTTTTCAGGTGCCTGTCAGCCATTCGTAATTCCTCTGCTGAGAATTCCCTTTTTAGATCTGAACCCCATTTTTTGATTGGGTTATTCAAGGTTTTGGGTTCTAGACTTTTGAGCTCTTTATATATCTTAGAGATCAGTCCTTTATTACTTGTCGGGTTGGTGAAAATCTTTTCCCATTCTGTAGGTTGTCATTTTGTCCTATTGACAGTGTCTTTGGCTATACAGAAGTTTCTTAGCTTCAGGAGATCTCACTTACTGATTGCTGATGATATTGTCTGTACCACTGGTGTTATATTTAGGAAGTGGTCACCTGTGCCAATTCATAGAAGTGTATTTCCCTCTTTCTTTTCTATCAAGTTTAAAGTGGCTGGGTTTATGTTGAGATCTTTGATCCACTTGGATTTGAGTTTTGTGCAGGGTGACAGGCCCGGCTCTATTTGCATTTTTCTACACAATTCCATCCACTTATGCCAACACCATTTGTTAAAAATATTGTCTTTTTTCCATTGAATGTTTTGGGCCTCTTTGTCAAAGATCAGGTTTTCATAGGTTTTTGGTTAATATCTGGATCCTCAATTCTATTCCATTGGTCCATGAGTCTGTATTTATGCCAGTACCAGGCTGTTTTATAACTGTAGCTCTATAGCATAACTTGAAGTCAGGAATTGTGATACCTTCTGAGGTTCTTTTGTTGAGTAAAATTGTTTTGGCAATCCTGGCTTTCCTGTTATTTCAAATGAAATTGAGTATTGCTCTTTCAAGGTCCAAACAATATTGTGTTGGGATTTTGGTGGACAGTGCATTGAATCTGTAGATTGCCTTTGGTAGAATTGTCATTTTTACTATGTTGATCCTACCAATCCAGGAACATGGGAGAGCTTTCCATTCTCTGATATCCTCTTCATTTTCTTTCTTCAATGATTTAAATTATTTGTCAAATAGGTCTGCTACTTCTTTGGTTATAGTTACTGCAATGTATTTAATATTATTTGCAGCTATTATGAAGGGCAATATTTCCCTTATTTCTTTTTCAGCTCTTCTATCTTTAGTGTATAGAAGGGCTACTGATTCCTTTGAGTTAATCTTGTATCCTGCTACATTGCTGAAGATGTTTTTCAGCCGTAGCAGTTTCTTGAAAGAATTTTGTGGGTCACTTATGTATATAATCATATCATCTGCAAATAGAGATAGTTTCACTTCTTCTTTTCCAATCTGTATCACCTTTATCTCTTTTCATTCGCTTATTGCTTTAGCTAAAACTTTGAGAACTATATTAAATGGATAAGGGGACAGAGGACATCCTTTTCCAGGTCTAGATTTTAGTGGGATTGCTTTGAGTTTTTTCCATTAAAATTTGATACTGGCTGTCGGCTTCTTGTAAATCGCCTTTATTATATTTAGGTAATCTCCCTGTATTCCTGATCTCTCCAGGGCTGTAATCATAAAGGAGTGTTGGATTTTGTCAAAGGCTTTTTCTGCATCTAAGGATATGATCATGTGATTTTGTTCCTTTAGTTTGTTTATATGATGGATAACATTTACAGTTTTTCATATATTAAACCAGCCCTGCATTTCTGGGATGAAGCCTACTTGGTCATGGCGGATGATATTTTTTATGCATTGTTGTATGTGGTTTGGCAATTTTTTTTTGAGAATTTTAGCATCAATGTTCATTAGGGAAATTATTCTGTAATTTTCCTTTTTTGTTGTGTCTTTGAGTGGCTTGAGTATTAGGGTAATTTTGGCTTCATAAAAGGAATTTGGCAATATTCCTTCAGTTTCTACTGTGTGAAATTGTTTGAGGAGTAGTGGTAGTAATTCTTCTTTGAATGTCTGTTAGAATTTGCCACTGAAGCCATCTGGACTAGGACTTTTACTTTTGGGGAGGTTTTTAATGACAACTTCAATTTCCTTAAGGGTTTGAGGCCTGTGTAGGTAATTAATCTGATCTTAATTTAATTTTGGTAGATAGAACCTGTCCAGAAAGCTGTCCATTTCTTCTAGGTTTTCCATTTCTGTGGAATACAGATGTTCTAAATATGATCTGATAATTCTCTGTATTTCCTGGAGGTCTGTTGTTATGTCCCCCTCTTCATTTCTGATTTTGTTGATTTGAACACACTCTCTCTGTTTTTTGATTAGTTTGGCTAAGGGCTTATCTATCTTGTTAACTTTCTCAAAGAACCAAATCTTAGATTCATTGATTCTTTGTATTGTTGTTTTTGTTTCAATTGTATTGATTTCACCTCTAAGTTTGATTATTTTCTGCAGTCTACTTTTTCTAGGTGAGTTAGCTTCTCATTGTTCTAAGGCTTTCAGCTGAGATGTTAGGTCTCTAATGTGGGATTTCTCTAGGTTTTTCATGTAGGCATCTAGTGCTATGAATTTTTCTCTTAAGACTGCTTTCATTGTGTCTCACAAGTTTGGATACATTGTGGATTCATTTTCATTAAATTCTAGGAAGACTTTGATTTCTTTCTTAATTTCTTCCTTGACCCAGACATGATTCAGCTGAGTGATATTTAGTTTCCATGAGTTGGTAGGCTTTCTTTGATTTTTTTATGTTTTTGAACTCTAACTTTGGGCCCTGGTTTTCCGATATGTTACAAGGGATTATTTCCTTTTTTTTTTTTTTTGTATCTTTTGCTATTTGCTTTATGACCAATTATGTGGCCAATTTTGGAGAAAGTTCCATGAGGAGCTGAGAAATATGTATATTCCTTTGCATTTGGGTGGAAGCTTCTGTAGATACCTTTAAATCCATTTGCATCATGACATCTTTTAGACTCCTTATTTCTCTGTTGAGTCTCTGTCTGGTTGATCTATCCAGAGTTGAAAGTGGGGTATTGAAGTCTCCCACTATTAGGGTGTAAGAATTGATGTGGAATTTGAGCTTTAGCAGTGTTTCTTTTACATAAGCAGATGCCCATATATTAGGGGCATAAATATTCAGGATTGAAATCTCCTCTTGACCAATTTTTCCTTTGATGAATAAGTAGTGACCATCTTGGTCCCTTTTAATTGCTTTTAGCTTAAAGTCTACTTTGTTAGATATTAGGATGTCAATCCCCGCTTGTTTCTTAGGACCATTTGACTGGAAAATCTTTTCCCAACCCTTCATTCTAAGCCTGTGTCAGTGTTTGTGGTTGAGGTGTGTTTGTTGTAGTCAACATAAGGACGGCTTCTGTTGTATCCATCTTGTTACTGTGTGACTTTTTTAGGAGAGTTGAGTCCATTGATATTAATGGAAATTAGTGACTATTGATTGATATTTCCAGTCAGTTTTGGTGGTAACTTGTTTGTATTTCATTTCTCTGGAGTATTGTTCTGTGGAATTATTGATTGTTTGTGATTTCGTGAGTATATTGGGGTACTTAGGTTGGAGTTTTCCCTCTAATATTCTCTGTAGCGCTGGATTAATAGATAGATATTGTTTCAGTCTGACTTTATCATGAAATTTGTTGTTTACTCCATCTATGATGATTGATAATTTTGCAGGGTATAGTATTCTAGTTTGACAGCCATGCTCTCTTTGCGTCTGTATAACTTCTGACCAAGCCCTTCTAGCTTTCATCATTTCCATTGAATATTCAGGTGTTATTCTGATGGGTCTGCCTATATATGTAAGTTGGCCCTTTTCTTTTACAGCTCTTAAAATATTTTCTGTATGTTTTGCGGCTTGATTATAATGTGGCACGCCAACTTTTTTTGGAGGTCATATCTATTTGGTATTCTGTAAGCTTCTTGTATCTTTATAGGTATTTCCTTCTTCAGGTTAGGAAAGTTTCCTTCTATGATTTTATTGTAAACATTATCTATGCCTTTGAGCTGGTATTCTTCTATTCCTATTATTCTCAATTTAGGTCTTTTCATGGTGTCCCAGATTTCCTGAACATTTTGAGTTATGGCTTTTTTAGTTTTAGTATTTTTTAGACTGATATATCTATTTGAGCTACTGAGTCTTCTACTTCAGAGATTCTATCTTCCGTTTCTTGAACTCTGTTTGTTATGCTTGTATCTATCATTCCAGCTTTTTTCTTCAGATTTTCTATTTACTTCTTTGCCTCATTTTGTGCCTTTTTTATTGCTTCTATTTCAGCTTTTAGTTCCTGGCATGTTTCATTCATAGATTTGTTCATCTTTTTCAATTTTGGTTTGTATTTTCTTTTATTTCTTTAAGTCTATTTTTCATATCTTCTTTGAGAACATCGATGATTATCATAAAGGAATTTTTGGTGTTGCTTCCTTCTGTTTCCTCTTCATTGCTCAGTTCAGGTCTTGTATTTGTAGGATCACCACTTTCTTCTGGAGTTACCTTGTTGTTCTTTATATTATTATGTTAATTTTTGCACTGGCATCTGCCCATGTCTTCAGTGGTTCATGATTAGGTGGCTCTTGGTCAGTTGTGGCATTTGGGCTTGTTTGCCTCCTGTCACCTCTCAGGCAAAGGTCTGCTAAATCTTTACCTCTGCTCTGGGCAGGGGACTGAATTTCCAGTCTTCAAACTTTCTCTGTTTGACCAATTGGAGGCAGGGTGGTAGCCATGCAAATTCCCTCAGCAGCAGCTGGGGGACCCTGGCAGTCAGAGATTATCTCTGTCTGCTACAGAGTGTGTGGGTACATGCTCTGCAGACAGCATCGAGTCCAGGAACCTGAAACATAACCAACGGAAGCTCAACTCTCCCTAGCAGGGATACAGGTGCTCGGGCCTGCTGACCCCTCCTCACCTCTGGGCAGGCTCTGAGTCTGTCCTTCCAGGTCCCCAGTCCTCATCTGTTTGCTCAGTTGGAAGTGGGTAGCAGTGTAAATTTCCTCAGCAGCAGTTGGGGGGACCGTGGCAGTCAGTGTTTATCTCTGTCTGCTACAGAGTGTGTGGGTACATGAACTGCAGATAGCTCCTGTTCCCGGAACCAAGACAAAGGATGTTAAAAGCCATTGCTTATAGAGTTTCAAAAAGTAATGAAATTAAGTAATGAGATAAATTTTTGCTAAATTTTCTGCTGAAGACTGAGACTTCTTAAAATTTTTATGGGTCTGACAATTGTGGAAGCAACTCTCATTGCACTCTTAAAGTTTGTCTTAAAACTATGAAGGGAGAGTATGCAGCCTCGCCCAAAGACCATTTATCCTTAATTTTTTTGTATTTTAAATGTTTTAACTGTGGATTCTCATTCACTTACTGCAGCTGATAGATACTGGAGGCTCAGCAATGTGGCCTTATCTCAGGATCAATGAAAAAAATCTGGCAAATGGCACTTAACTTAGATCAGACCCAGTTCTGGTGTGGGGGAGATGGTCTGTTTGTGTTTTTTCCACAGGATGCAGACTTTCACAGGATGCAGATGACCCACACCTGGAATACTCCCAGACTGCAGTGTCTCCCTGGGACAGAGTCAAGGACCTCCTGTTGACTGAAGCTCACAACTCAAAGTGGAGAGCAGAGGAGCTGCTGCCCTGCCCTCTCATAAGAAACTTAATCAACAGTTCCTGTCTTTTAATGCAAATTTTCGTCAGACCTTCAAGCTGCATGTTTTCCTTTCCCAGAGTGTGGCTCTGTTCTTTGGCAGACAAAAATTATTCCTTAGATGTATTCCTTCTTCTTACTGTGTGCTAACCTACTCTCTAGATACTTTGCATTATAGATAGTATGGCTAGGTTAGAGAAAGATTGGAGCACAGGAAAAAGCAAGACAGCAGGAGGAAGTATGGTGTAAAAAAGCTGGTTTTCCATCTCCCTTGGGTTACTACCCTTTAACCTCCCCGTTTAGGACACTTTTTAGAATTTTTGCTTTATTGGTTTTTGGACCATAGGCACTTAACTGGCTCACTACCAATAGGTAGACTCCCTGACCTCCATACCCATACAGGTCTGTTATTTTACAGATCAAGGGTTCGTGAACCCTCAGGGGATGAGAATCCTATGGGAACTGCATAGTATTCAGAGCTATGCAAGTTTGCTTGCAAGCAAGCTTGGGTACCAATGAGGGTGAGAGGTGAAGCACTGCAAGGAGAGGACCATGTATTCTGTCTCTGAATCTCCTGAGGAACAAGCCTGGTTGCATAGAGGTTCATGTCCAAATGTATTAATATTAATAACCTAGCCCCTCTCCTCCTAAAAAGGACATTTGCCATGTGGAAAGGAAGTTTCTTTCCCCAAGCTGTAGAAGGTTCCTTCTACTTAGCTGGAAAAACAGCTTGCAGAATCAGGTCTCTGTTCCCTCCCTCTTGGTTAACACCCACTCATATGGTAACTCATATGATAACTGATTCACCTAAAAAATAATTGTAAGGGAGGAAATGTTGGGTGCGAAGCCTAACTTAGCCATATTTTAGCTCCTACAGCTAGACATTTACAAGCAGCTAAACCATAACTCCAGGCTTTCTCCTTGACCTTCTCAGATCAGCAAGTTGACCTTCCCCAGGCCCTCAACTGATAGCAGATAGATTTCCATATAAATTCTACCCTGTCTGTTACTTCCCCTCACAGGCTTGCTACATTCTTTTGAATATCACACCACTTTCCTCCCAGCTACCTGCATGGCAGAGATTCTGTATAAATATTGGCTGTAATAAAAAAGCTTAGAAGGACTTGATCAGAGAGATTTGTCTTGTACTTCCATTCTTTGTGTTAATGCCTTCCAGTTGTTTCCTTCCCAGATTCAGGTCCATGCTGAAGACCCTGCTGGCCAGGGCACAATAGTCAACTTTCACCCTTGGATTAGTCAATTAGACAGAGACTAAACAGAGAAATAAGGAGTCTAAAAGAGGTTATGATGCAAATGAATGTAATATATATTTATATAAGCTTTCAGTCAAATGCAAAGGAATATGCATATTTCTCACCACTACATGGAACTTTCTCTAAAATTGACCATATAATTGGTCATAAAGCAAATATCAATGGTTACAAAAAAAATTAGAAATAATCCCATGTATCATACTGGACCACAAGGGCCTAAAGTTAGTGTTGAACAATATCAAAAATAACAGAAAGCCTACCATCTCATGAAAACTAAACATCATTTAACTTAACCACCTCTGGGTCATGGAAGAAATTAAAGAAATCAGATTCTTCCTATAATTTAACAAAAATGAATCCACAACACACTCAAACTTGTGAGACACAATGAAATAAGTCTTAAGAGGAAAAATCATAGCATTAAATGTCTATATAAAAAACCTAGAGAAATTCCACACTAGAGAATTAACAGTATAGTTGAAACCTAGAATAATTAGAAGCAAACTCACCTAGAAGTTGTAGACAGCAGGGAATAATCAAACTTATAGCAGAAATCAATACAATTGAAACAAAAAAAACATTACAAAGAATCAACTAATCAAAGAACTGGTTCATTGTGAAAGTCAACAAGATAGATAAACCCTTATCCAAAGTAATCAAAAAGCAGAGAGAGAGAGTATCTAAATCAAGAAAATCAAAAATGAGAAGGAGACATAACAACAGACCCTCAGGATATCCAGAGAGTTATCAGGACATACATTGAAAATCTATATTCCACAAAAGTGGAAAACCTATAAGAAATGGACAAAACAATTCTTTTATTCAATGATATTTTGCATTTTTTGTTTCAATTGTATTGATTTCAGCTCTAAGTTTGATTATTTCCTGGTGTCTACTCCTTCTCGTGAGTTTGCTTCTAATAGTTCTAAGGTTTTGAGCTAGGCCATTAGTTCTCCAGTGAAGGATTTGTCTAGGTTTTCCTATAGGCATTCAGTGCTATGATTTTTCCTCTTAAGACTGCTTTCATTGTGTCCCACAAGTTTGGGTACATGGAGAGCTAGGATTGCCAAAATAATTTTGCTTGACAAAGGAAAATCAGGAGGCATCAACATCCCTGACTTCAAGTTATACTATAGAGCTACTGTAATAACAAGAGCCTGGTACTGGTATAAAAACAAACTTGTGGATCAATGGAATACAATTGAGGATTTGAGCATTAACTCAAAAACCTATGAACACCTGATCTTCGACAAAGACACCCAAAATATTCAATAGAAAAAAGATAGCATCTTTTTTTTAAAAATGGTGTTGGCATAGCTAGTTGGTAGTGTGCAGAAAAATGCAAATAGATCTAAGCCTGTCACCCTGCACAAAACTCAAATCCAAGTGGATCAAAGACCTCAACATAAACCCAGTCACTTTGAACTTCATAGAAAAGAAAGTGGAAAATATTCTCCAACGAATGGACACAGGTGACACCTTTCTAAATATATCACCTGTGACACAGACACTAAGAACAAAAATCAATACATAGGGTCTCATGAAACTGAGAAGTTTCTGTAAAGCTAAGGAAACTGTCAATAGGAAAAATGACAGCCTACAGAGTGGGAAAAGATTTTCACCAACCCTACAAGTGATAGAGGACTGATCTCTAAAATATATAAAGAACTCAAGAAACTAGAGACCAAAGCCTTGAATAAATAACCCAATCAAAAAATGGGATTCACAATTAAAAAGGGAATTCTCAGCAGAAGAATTACGAATGGCTGAAAGGCACTTGAAAAAGTGGTCAATTTCTTTAGCTCTCAGAGAAATGCAAATCAAAAGAACTTTGAGATGCCACCTGACACCTGTCAGATTGGCCAAGGTAAAAGACACAGCTGACAGCCTATGCTGGAGAGGTTGTGGAACAAAGGGAACACTCCTCCATTTTTGGTGGGAGTGTAACCTTGTTCAGTCACTCTGGAATGCAGTATGGCAGTTTCTCAGAAAACTGGGATTCAATATACCCAAGGATCCAGCAATACCACTTCTGGGTGTATACCCGAAAGATGCACATTCGCACTCCAAAGGCTTTAGCTCAACTATGATCATAGCAGCATTATTTGTAATAGTAAGAACCTGGATGCAACCTAGATGTCCCTCAACTGAAGAATGGATTAACAAATTGTGGTATATCTACACAATGGAGTATTACTCAGCAGTAAGAAAAAATGATATCCTAAAATTTGCAGGCAAATAGATGGATTTGGAGAATATCCTCCTGAGTGAGGTGTTTCAGACCCAGAAAGATAAGCAGGGGATGCACACACTCATTAGAGGACTCTAAACAACAACAACAACAACAAAAACAAAAAGCAAAGCATATCCAGGCTGCAATCCACAACCCCTGAACAGGTTTGGATCTGAAATACCTGGGAGTGGCACCTTGGATCCCACTCCCTCTAGAGGAACACCTGTCTCAGTCTTGATTTTGGGGTAAGGAAACTGGATCTGCCAGGAGTAGATGCTGAACTGAGCAATATTGGGACTTTGGGACTTCCTGCTGATGCAGGGGAGGAGATAGAGAATGTGGAGAAGAGAGTAACTAGAGGGGCTGGGAGTGGGAAGAGACCCTGAATAAGGATATACATGGATAGAAAATATGACTTTATTCACAATAAAAAAGAAAAGAAATAAATATATAAAAACAAAAATCAAAAAACCCTAATTCTCATCCATCATATAAACAAACTGAACGAAAAAACCACATGATCATATCCTTCAATGCTGAAAAAGCCTTTGACAAAATCCTACACGCCTTTATGATAAAAAAAAAATACCTGGAGAGATCAGGAATATAGAGAGAATACCGAAATATAATAAAGGCAATCTACAAGAAGCTGACAGCCAGCATCAAACTTAACAGAGAAAAACTCAAAGCAATCCCACTAAAATCAGGAACTAGACAAGGATATTCTCTCTCCCCTTATGTATTCAATATAGTTCTAAAAGTTTTGGCTAAAGCAGTAAGAGAACAAATGGAGATTAAGGAGATACTAATTGTAAAAGAAGAAGTGAAACTCTGTATTAGCACATGATATGATTGTATACATAAGTGACCCACAAAATTCTTCCAAGGAACTTCTACAGCTGATAAACACCTTCAGCAATGTAGCAGGATAAAGATTAACTCAAAGAAATCTGTAGCCCTTTTATACACTGAAGAAAAAAAGGGCTGAAAAAAATAAGGGAAACATCATCATTTATAATAGCTGAAAATAACATTATATACCTTGGCGAAACTATAACCAAAGAAGTAACAGATCTATTTACAAAAATTTTAAATCACTGAAGAAAGAAATTGAAGAGAATATCAGAAGATGGAAAGCTCTCCCCTGTTCCTGTACAGGTAAGATCAACATAGGAAAAATGGCAATTCTGCCAAAAGAAATCTACAGATTTAATATACTCCCAATCCAAATCTAAACACAATATTTTTTGGACCTTGAAAGAACAATACTCAATTTCATTTGGAATAACAGGAAAGCCAGGATTACCAAAACAATTTTACTCAACAAAAGAACCTCAGGAGGCATCACCACCCCTAACTTCAGTTTACACTCTAAGGCTACAGTAATAAAAACAGCCTGGTACTGGCATAAAAACAGACTTGTGGATCTACGGAATAGAATTGAGGATCCAGACATTAACCAAAGGACCTATGAATGCCTGATATTCAACAAAGAAGTCCAAAATATTCAATAGAAAAAAAAGATAGTATTCTTTATCAAATGGTGTTGGAATACCTAGATGGTAGTGTGTAGAAAAATGCAAATAGATCCAAGTCTGTCACCCTGCACAAAACTCAAATCAAAGACCTCAACATAAACCCAGCCAATTTGAACTTGACAGAAAAGAAAGTGGAATATACACTTTTATGAATTGGCACAGGCAACCACTTTCTAAATATAACAGCAGTGGCACAGACACTAAGATCAAAAATCAATAAGTGGGATCTCCTTAAGATGAGAAGTTTCTGTATAGCCTAGGAAACTGTCAATAGGACAAAACGACGTCTGACAGAATGGGAAAATATTTTTACCAAACCTACAAGTGATAGAGGATTGATCTCTAAGGTATATAAAGAACTCAAGAATCTAGAACCCAAAACCTTGAATAACCCAATCAAAAAATGGGATTCAGAACTAAAATGGGAATTCTCTGCAGAAGAATTACAAATGGCTGAAAAGCACTTGAAAAAGTGCTCTTCATCTTTAGCCATCAGAGAAACACAAATCAAAACAATTTTGAGATACCACCTGACACCTGTCAGATTGGCTGATAGCCTATGCTGGAGAGGGTGAAGAGCAAGGGGAACACTCCTCCATTTTTGTTGGGAGTGTAATCTTATTCAGCCACTATGGAATGCAGTATGAAAGTTTCTCAGACACCTGAGAAGCAATTTCCACAAGGACCCAGCAATACCACTTCTGGGTGTATACCCTCAAGACGCACAGTCACATTCCAATGACTTTTGCTCAATTATGTTTATAGCAGCGCTATTTGTAATAGCAAGAACCTGAAAACAACTCTGATGCCCTTCAAGTGAATAATGGATTAACAAATTGTGGTACATCTACACAATGGAGTACTACTCAGCAGTAAGTTAAATTGATATCCTAAAATTTGCAGGCAAATGGATGGATTTGGAGAATATCCTCGTAAGCGAGGTATCACAAACTCAGAAAATTAAGCAGGGGATGTACTCACTCATTAGAAGACTCTGAACAAAAAAGAAAAAAGCAAAGCATGTCCAAACTGAAACCCACAACCATTTAACAGCTTGGGGAACTGAAACACCTGAGACTGACACCTGGGATTCCTACTCTCTCTAGAGGAAAACCTGACTCAATCTCGATGTTGAGGGGAGAAAACTGGATTTGCCTGGAGTAGAGGCTGAACTGAGCAATATGGGGACCTTGTGATCTTGGGACCTCCAGCCCTTGCTGGGGAGGAGATAAAGAAATGTAGAGAAGCAAGAGTGAGTGGAAGGAGCGGGAGGGGGAAGGGAGCTTGAACAAGGATACACATGGATTAAAAAATATGACTTTATTCATAATAAAAAAGAAATATATAAAATCAAAAACAAAATTAACATTTGTTAAAGCACAAAAAGGCTGGGAAGATGGCTATCTGTAGAATGCTTGCCTTGGAAAGTTCATTGTTTAGAACCCATGTGAAAAATTTGTGTGTGGTGGGATGGGCTGGTCATTTACTGCTGTGGGAGCAGAGGGATATTCTTGGAGCTGGCTAGACAGCCAACTTAATCTACTTTTTTAGTCACAGAGCATCAGGAAGAGACCATGTCTCCAAAAAATGATCATTCACCAACGCAGATACAAATCTTTGATCTGCCATGACAATCTGGCTAAATGATATGCTGGTACAATAATGGCACAAATGTTTTGGCAGCAACAAATTACTACGTGATTGGATTTAATGTCTTCTTTATGAGATGAAACCCATGCCTGACACTTCTCAAGTTACCAACAACCTGAGACTAGATATGCCATAGACTTAGGGGAAAACAAACATTATCCTTCTGCTAAAGGAACACAGTAATTAAGTGACTCCTAATGATTTTTTGCTATACTTATAGGTTAGTGGCTTATCTTCATCATCAGAGGGGCTTTCTCCTACAGTAGATGGAAACTGATATAGAGATTCACAACTGGGTAATATATGGAGAGTGAGAGACTAAATGAAATGTTTCAAGTAGATGTCTTTATCAAATCTCTCCCTTTAGGGCTCAGGATATAGAAGAGGATGTAGACAAATTTAAGAGCCAGAGGAGGTGGAAACTGTATCTTCTAAGTACAAAATGATTAAAACCTGAGCTCACAGAGACTATGGAAGCCTGCAAAATACCTGCACAGATCCAGACCAGTCAAGGTTCCTGAGTCAAGCTGGGGAATTAGACAGAAGTCTAATGAACCACAACTGAGTATTTTGACACAGGAGGTCAGGGGTCAAATTTCAGGTGCAGCAGAAGCATTTGATCTGGATGAACACTAGAATTTAGCTATCTGGCTATAGGTGTTCAGTGTTCTCTGCAGAGAAAGAATCCTTAGGCTGTCCTGAGACTTTAATGATATTCATTCATCTTCTACCAATTTGGTGAAATTAATATCTAGTATAGAATTAGCCTTCATCCTACTCCTTATCCTAGATGATATATTAAGTAATTTCTGACATTGTTTGTGTATATGTGTGTGTGTGTATGTGCACAGGTGTATATATACATGTGTGTATGGAGGCCAGTGGTTGATATCAGTTGTTCTCCTCAGTTCACTTTCTATTTTTGAGATAGTGTCCCTGTCTGTGCGGAGCTCACTGATTTGGCTTGGTTGGATCGTCAGAGAATACTACAGACTATCCTATCTTTGCCACCTGGGTTCTAGCATTATGTTTTACAACCGTGCCTGTAGTTTTGAAGCCGGGGTCCTGGGGGGATCCAACTGAGGTTCTCATGTGTGTACAGCAAGTGCTGTGTCTTCCGAGCCTGCCCCCAGCAAACCTTTGTATTGTTCTTAAAAACGTGAGCTCTAACACTCTCTCCAAGTATGACTGTAGAGAGAGTGCTGGAGAGGAGGGTCTACTTCACCCCTGGGTACAAGATGGAGTTTGGTAGCTAGGGAAACAGCCCTGCCTTGTATCAGAACCAGCTACGGAATGACTGAGGTGCTGTCTTAGCCCTACCTGGGGATGGTATCACATATGTTATGAATGTTGCATTCAATTACCCATGTCTGAGAAACAGTAGTAACTAGGGTCACACATACCTCAATAAAACTGAATTGTTCCCTGTGGGCATCTTCAGTTGTACCCACTGAGAGCCTTCTTCCTCAAAGGTATACATACTGTCTCTGTTGCATACACATGTCCAGTGGCTGCCACATATCCCCAGAGACAGATGTGTTATGGGTAGTTTCTTGCTGGTTTGAGTCCTATTCTTAAATAGTTCAGTTTGAATGTTCAGGCATCAATACTTGTCATCTTTTTTTCTCCAACAGCTGACTGCTCCCTGTCAGTGATCCTCCCCCTTGTCAAGACTTCAGCAAGTCATTCAAAAAGAATGTAGTCAGGTTTCCTTTGCTCATTCTTGGGAATTCTACAGGAGTGATCACAGGGTGGAGGTGGACTGGTTACAGTTACTGTTACAGACTAGCCATTAGAGAATGTGCATATGTGTGGAGGTCAGAGGTTGATATCAGGGTCTTTCCCTGTCTCCCTTTCCCTTATATACTGAACTCAGAACTCACGACAATTGCATTAGACTGTCTATGCGGCTTGTTTGAGGGATCCCCTGTCTCTACTTCTAATGTGACTGAGATTAGTGGTGAGCCACCAGAGCCATCCAGCATTTACCTGACTTCTATAGATCTTAACCTAACTCTAATCCTTATGACTGGGTCAGGTTTTATATTGTGCTGTTAAAGTCCAGAGATGAAAATGGCCTGGCTTCTGCCCTCTCTGAGTGAACTATAGATGCAATGGGGGTGGGAGGCAGATTGGATGGATTTGACTTAATTCAGTGTGGTATTTTCAGCTTTTTACATTTTCTCTGACCTGAGAAAACTTGGGTAGGAATTAATAAACATAAAAATAAAATATTATGGTCTATTTTGAGTGTGAGGTACATCAATGAGACTTAGAGCTCATCAAAGAATTGTAGCCAAGCAGGAAGGAGGTCCTGTCTTGCTTAGTGGGCAGCTGGTGCCTGCTAGCCCTGGCACTTGAGCTTATCATGGGGTTCCATCTGCTTGACTGAGCCCATGTATCAGGAGGGGAAGGGAATCTCAAAGCACAGGGTACACATTAGATAAGTCGTTGCATCCTGAACCAATAGGATCAGGAATTTGGGGGAGGGGCTATACCAGATCCTGGGGAGATTGAAGTACTCAGCCAATGGGGAGTAAGGAGATGGAGAATTTTAACCAGGAATATAAAACCTACCATTTTGTGCCACATAGGCATGTTAATTCATTCTCCCAGTTCTGAGGGATGGTAAAGTTGTCTCAATTTCCCTACTCCTTAGAATTTATTACATAATGAGGATATTGCTAGTAACATTAACTAGTCCCTGGCATTAACCAAAAGTACTGGACCATCCTCAGCTTTGAGATATTACTATTTAATCCAGTAAGTAAGACATTTTGGGGTGGCAACCTAGTGTCATTTCGTGTTAGCTCCTGCAGGTGAACTTGAGCGCCTATGATCCCTAAGTTCACTGAAATGTAGTGCTATCTGTCAAATCCTTAGAGTTGAGGGTCATGACTATGTGTGACCTTTCCTTGGAGGACCTGAGAGGACATGGACTTCTGGCCCAGCAGGACTGGAAAGAGTTCCCAAAGCCTGAGTTTCTAACAGTCTCAGAGCTTGGTTCTGCCAGTCCAGAGACACACGACACGCTTCAGTATCCATTGCCTGGGGAGTTTTAATCCGTGAATAAATTCTACACTGAGATACACTAAGAGACTTGTTAATATTTATTAGAGGAAAACATGATTGTGCATGTGGTGTGTGTGTTTGTGTAGACATGTGCATGCCTTTTTGCACTTGTAGGGTCAGGGATAATCTCAGATAACATACTTTGAGACAGGAATTGTCTTGTTGCATATAACATAACATATACCATGTTGTCTGACTTAGGAGTTTCTGGGCATTCTCCTGTGCCTCCCTCCCATCTTATCACTGAGATGCTGGAGTATAGACTATTGCTATTGTGTACAGCTTTTAAATGGTTTGTAACAACTGAAACTCATGCTCTCATGTTTTTTGGTAAGTGTTTTACCCCACTAAAAAACATCCTACGCCAGCACAACTTTTTTAAAATGGGTTATGAGAATTGAAGTCAGGTCTTCATGTTTGTAAGTCGAGTGCGTAATGGACTGAACCACCTCCATACCCCAACATCGCATTACTTAAGCAGTTTTTAGAAACTAGCAAACTTCCAAGCACTTTGAAATAGAAAAAGATTCATGGAGATAAGGCAGGAAAAAAAAGCAGCTATGTTTATAAGTAAGTCAAGTGGCAGCCTGTGGCCAGTGTCCTATGCTGGGGCCAGGCAGCGTCTCTGTACACGAACACTTACCTCAAATCATAACTCTGGTGCTAATGTTGTTTGTCATGTGGCTCTTGGGAAATTACACTGTTTTTCACTTAACATTTCTTTCCCCAAGTGCAAGGATTTTTTTTAACCCCAAACATACTACATAAATAACACAAAGTTTTGGCATCACAGTTGCAAACAGAAATACAGCAGTTGACACAGAGAACACCATGTGGAACATTTAAATTTGTGCTGTTACAAATGAACCTACTACTGTGTGTGCATGTCCATGCCATGTGAGATAATGGAGAGGTAGATTTTCTCCATTTCTGTGGAGTCTACGTGTTACCTCCTTATGTTTTAAAGCCTCCCTCTTACATTCAATCCAAGATTCTTCTTATAGTCACATCTTCCACATCAGAGGCATCTAGTTTCTAAAATTTAAGAAAAAGAAAGGCTTATATGATGTTTTGTACATGTTTGTATATATTTTATGTACACTTGTGTATATGAAGGTGTGTGTGAGTCTGTGTGTGTGTGTGTGTGTGTGTGTGTGTGTGTGTGTGTGTGTGTGTGTAATGTAGTCAACCTCAGATGTTTCTCCTCAGTAGCCATCTACTCTTATTTTGTGAGATAGAATCTCTTGGTCTCCCTGGTCAGAAGCACACCAAATAGGTTAGGCCAGGAAGCCTGAAAGATCAGCCTGTCCTTGCCTCCTCAGTGCTAGGATTACAATTGTGTGCAACTATGCCCAGCATTTTTTTAAAAGCAGTAATTATGTGGGGATGGAACTCAGGTCACTATACTTTCAAGGCAAAGGCTTTAACAACTAAACCGTCACAACAGCCTTAGGGTTTTCCAAAACCTTTTCTATGAGTTAGTTTTCTCCTTGTTCCATGTGGTTCTGAGATTGGATGTGGGTTACTAGTCTTGTTGGTAAGCATTTTGCCAGCCTTTCTTTTCTACTTGTTGTTTTGAATATATTCCTAGAATTTGGCCACCTGCCTATGCTGTCTTTCGAAGGCTAATGACTCCCAGTCTCTTCCATTGCTCAGACCATGCAGAACTTCACTTTCTCCTGTTGCTGCCTGTATTTCATGATCCATCTGTATTGATTGATTTGTTTTCAATTGTTCATCGCTGAAACTTATTTTCAGGATTCAATGAATATAATTTTCTTTCTTGTAAATACTACAAAATATTCTGTTAAAACAATGGAAGTAGTTTTACTTTTGATGGCTTTTCATTTATTAGGGGTTTTAGGAATAAATGAAGTAGTTAAGTCACACACACAAACAATAGATTTACATTTTCTCAGGAACTGTACACCTTAATTCTCCAGTCAGAGTAGAGAAAAAAAAAAGACTTAAAATGGTCAAAAGGCAAAGAAGTGTCAGTAGATGCTGGTGCACAAGTGGGACACCTGTGTCACATCCTCTCATCTAAGGATCAGGAACCATTATAACAGGGCAGAAAGACAGCAAAACTATATGGCAGGGGACAGGTAGACACATCTTCTGTTGATTGATGCTCGTGAGCTCACAGTAGCTGCAAAGACAGTCAGCAATTCTGTCACAGAGGGGGCACAAGCCTCAACCCTTATTGGAAGCTTTTGAAAGTTGGAAGCTTCTAGGGCAGAAAAAGTTTCCTCTTAGGGATGAGGCTCTTAGGCAAACCATGCCCAGTGGATGGCCACACACCCATGAGTACTGCCTATGTGTTAGCATGTGGGTAGCACAAATTAGAATTGGTAAAAATAGAAGAGATTTGGTGGGTGGACTGAAGGAAGATGGAGATGTGAATACAAGGGACTAGTTTTGGGGGTGGTTGGAAGGGGAGAGCACTTTAAGAGATGACTGGAAAGTGAGAGTATTGAAGTTCAGACAGAAACCTGGTGCAAGGGAAACTCCCAGGAATATACAAAGATGACGTCAGAGAAGATTCCTAACAATGGTGGATGTGTAGCCTGAACTGGCCATTTGCTGTGACCTGGCAGGACTTCCAGTGGAGGGATTGGGGCTGCAGCCCAGCCACACAGCCTGTGACCTGCAGCTTACCTGCATGTGGGAAATGGGGAGGAGGAGAAGTAAGGGTGGCACAGAGATTGTGGGGGTGGCCAACCAATGGCTGGTTCAGTCATGGACCCATACCGTAAGAGTGAGCCCAACATTAGGCAGAGCTTTTGGAATTTTGCAGAAGAGGGGAGGCAGGATTATAAGAGCCAGTGAGGTCAAGGACATCAAAAAAAACAAAACAAAAAAAAAACCTCACAAAATCAACTAATAAGTGCTAATAGGAGCTCACAGAGTCTGGATTGACAGGCTGGGAGCTACAAACATCTAGGATGGGTATTGTCACCTCAATTTACCCAAGTAAAATCTCTCATGGGCATTTTCACAGGCCAACCTAATATAGACAATTCCTCATTGAGACTTCCTTCCCAGATGATTCCAGATGTCAAGTTGACAATGAAAGCTTACCATCACAATATTCAACTTTGAACCATAACCTCAGCCCTTAGCTGCTGGGCCCAACAATAGCCACATGGAAAGAGCTGATTCTTTACAGCTGACATCAGGTTACTATCTGGTTCTATGCAGACAGCTTTGCTTCCAATCTAGCAGATGTCTAATGGGTTCAAATAAGCCCTAATAAAATATGCAGCAGGTATCAATAAAGCTTTTGACCCCAAGAAAGAAAAATAGTAGGTAGTTGTTAGGGATTTAAAATTAATAATCACAGGCAGATATTTCTATGTATTTCTTTGAAAGGTAGTTTGACATTGGCTGATGAGTCTCAAAGGCCAGTGAGGTGGGTTGGCTGGGACAGGAGTGGGGCAGATCTGTGGGCCTCTGCTCCCTTGCCATTTACACTGTCCCCATCTACTTGGTGCCTGAAAAGGTAACGACATTTTTACAAACTGTGGGCATATGTGGTGGTAACATTTTAATAGTGTTTAGTATGCACATTGGAAGCTGCTTGTATGTTATTTGAATTTTCTTAAGACACTTGGATTTTTGAAGACTTATTTTGTGCAAAGGTTACATGGCATTTTAAGCTAATGAACTGGTTGTCGGTATCTTGTCCTGTTGCAAGTTTTAAAATCTAGGTGCTTAACTGCAGTTCTTTAAAGGCCTTCTTGCTAGACTGGAGCTAGCTAAGTAATGGCTTTGCTTTTAATTAATAGTAAGTAGGTCATCTTCAAGACTCCCTCCACCAAGTCAAAGAAGCCAGATCTCTCTCTCTCTCTCTCTCTCTCTCTCTCTCTCTCTCTCTCTCTCTCTCTCTCTCTCTGTGAGTGTGTGTGTGTGTTGCTGGGCCACAGGTTGATGTCAGGTGTTTTCCTTAATCTCTATTCTATTATTATTTTAATAATACTTTTATTTTCACATTCTCTTTGAAATTCATGGCCTTATTTTCTTTAATTATTGTCACATATATATCCACAAATAAACATTGTATGTGTGTGTGTTCATAAGAATATCAATTCCAGGGCTCTGCCCGTATAATGTTACACATGCACACACACACACACAATTTCTGGAGCTGACTATTTGGTATTGAGTAAACAATTAGCATGTGTGCTCCTCCCTAGGGAATATTATTTCTTCAACATACAGGGTCTCTTCAGTGCCTGTAGTTCTTTGTGCTTGAGGCCTCTTGAGGTTTCCTCCTCCTCCGCCATTAGCATGTCTATTGGTGCCATCTTTATTCAAGTCATGTTTAGACAGCATATTGTTGAGACTTCATGGATGCAGTTACTGACGTCTCCTCACCAAATGCAGCCTTGAGGGTCTCTGTCTCAACAGATACATCTGCAACAGAACTACTGCACCAAGGGCTCTCAAATCATTGTTGAAGAGGGAGAAGAGAGAGTGTGAGAGCTGGAGGAACAAGGAATTCTCTGTGGGTTATCTTTCCACCACAGTTTTGGGGACAGTGTTTCTCACTGTATCGAGAGTCACTGATTTGGTTAGATCGCTTGGTCAGCAAGTTCCAGGGATTCCCATGCCACTGCTTTCTTAGTACTGAGAGTATAGGCAAGCTCTGTTGTGCCCAGATTTTTACTTGAGTACTGGGGATTTGAACTTGGGTCCTCATGCTTGCAATCGTTTCCCCAACAAAGCTATCTTATAGTTCTGAAGCCTGGACTCTTCATGGAACCATTCTGTCAGAGCAGAAAAATAGGCTTTGTGGTCACACTGATAGATGAGAAATGCTGCTTCTACCACTTACAGTATGACTTCTAGTGCCACGTAGCAATTTCTTTATATTCAAAATTAAAATCATGACTCGACATACTGGACTATTGCAAAGATTAAACATTATAGCTGTAAAACCCTTGATATAGCTTATAGCACACAAAGATAAAGGACATCATGGTTGCATGGGGCCAGTCATGAGGTTGGTGACACAGGTTTTAGAACAAGAATTTGTTACAAACACATCAGTAGTAATTCCGTGTGGTGTTCTTGAGCTTCTTGGACCATCTGTTTAGACAAGTTTGAAGACCAACCAGCCTTGGAAATCAGAGACAATGAAGGTAGGATGATTTCCTCCCTGGAGACATCAGGCATAAACAAATCTCACTTCCTGTCCTAGATATAATCTATTTAGATACTACATTTTGAAAAGAAAACACACACACAGAGAGGAAGAAAAAGAGAGAGAGAGAGAGTGAAAGAGACAGAGATTGATTGAAAAACACACACACACAAAGAAAGAGTCTTAAGAGTTACTAGGGAAGGCAGAATTATTTAGGGTGCTAAAGTCTCTGCAAAATTCTCCATGATTACCAGTTCATTGCCAAAATCTTTGTAAGTCAAGAATCAGGACTTTTTGGGACAAAGGCACATTTCCAGAGGTTCACACCATCAAACAGACTCACATAGCTTCTAAAAAAAAAAAAACAGGGAAATATCTTTAGAGTCGTTCAAACCATTTTGTACCAGCATTTCACAGGAGATTGAAGTTTGCTCTCCAAACTGTTGTGGGCTCCCTGTGTTTGAAGTTAAGATGTAAACACAAGAATGTTGCAAATGGTTCTGGCCTGAACTTTTCAGGCCTGAACTAGAGGTTTGGTCCCACTCTCAGCCCCACTTAGCCTCAAATAATCACACACAGGTTTATATTAATTTTATGCTGATTGACCTAGGGCCCAGACATATGATTTGCTAGCACTTGCTCTCAATCTAATTCATCTTGTTCAGCCGTGTGGCTCGGTAACTTTTCTCAGAACAGCATTTCCTCTGCAGCTCGAGAGAGAGAGAGAGAGAGAGAGAGAGAGAGAGAGAGAGAGAGAGAGACAGAGACAGAGACAGAGAAAGAGAGACAAACAGAGAGACATACAGAGAGAGAGAAAGACAGACAGACAGAGAGAGAGAGAGAGAGAGAGCTGGCATTTGTGTCTAGCATCTATCTCTGTGCCTGGCATCTGTGTCTGCTCTGAGATGTTCCTGAGCTTTCTTAGCCTGATAGCCCCACCCACACTTCCTGTTTGCCTTTGACCAATCAGCTTTTATTAAACTGATAGCCAGGACAAATATTTACATTACCAGCATAATCCCACTACAGAAGAAGAAGAACACAGAGTAAGCAGTGGCCTTGCAGCTGTGATCTACAGAGCATGCAACCTCTGACAATCATTTATTTGCCCAGAGTGCCCTTTGTGGTAACTCAGAGCTGTGGATGCTCACATTGATCTTAAAGTTGAAAGAGTTAGTTTGCAATCATTGCCATTGACAAAGATTCTTACAGCTCATTAAACACTGTTATGTGGCACAGTTCATTAAAATCCTGTCTCATCCCCTTGCATTTGTAAACAGGCTTGAGGGCATTTATCACTTGGTGACTTTTACAGAGATTTTCCTCCAAAGTGTGCATTTTTCTTCTTTGCTTTTCCTGGCATGAAAAGGCATGAAGTAGTTTGCCTCAAGAGGCAAAATCATTTAAATGCAAACAAAAATGAAATACCTACTAAGAATCACAGGTTTGGAGGTCCACACCCCCCTACTTGAGACTGGCTATGGAGCTGCCTTCATAAATACATCTGCTCAGAACTCTTCTTCCATTAATATTGTATAAATTGTCATACTTCCTAACTGGCTTCTGCCCTATAATTGCTTACATTTGAATACAGACAGAAAGGAAGGGATTGCATTTAATTTTAAAACCTGTATCTTTTCCCTTTGTTTAATTTTTACTTTGTGAAGATTTATTTCTTTATTTCTTTTTATTTATGATTATGTGTGTGTACCAAAGTGGGTTTATGCCTACTCTATGTCTATAGATGCCAGTGGAGGCCAGAGGACATTGGACCCCCTGGAACTGGAGTGACAGACACATGTAAGTTGCCTCTTGTGGGTTCTAGGAATCAAACCTGGGTCTTCTGTAAAAGTTAGCACTCTTAACCACTGAGTCATCTCTCCAGCACCTCTTTTCCCTTTGTTAATACCTAAACAATGAGACTGTTATTTTTTGTAAATTACCAGTCTTAAGATGGATCCAGAGCACAGGTCTAAGGTATAGGAACCAAACTGGGTGGCCGTTTTCCTTGTCTTTTCAGGGTCTCATGAAGTGCTTACTTTAGAAAAGACTTTTTCTGGGAAGACCCATAGGACAAGTGTTTGTGGGTTGTATGGCTTCTGAACCTACACATTCACGACACAGTGGCCCCTAAGAAGTGACAGGCAAAGTTTCAGCCAAAGAGCAGGATCTGACTCAAGAAACCTTTTTCTACAAATGCTAAAATGTGAATTTCATATACCACGTGTGTATGTATGTGTGTGTATGTGCTTGTATGTGTGTATATGTTTATATGTCTCTGTGTGTATATATATGTTTGTGTGAGAGTGCGTGTATGCATGCCAACTCGGGGACAACACTAACCATTCCTGGTATCATTTTTAGATCCTAAGACACTATCTGCCTTAGATGTTGAAACAGGATCTTCTGCTCTCCTGACTTATCAAGTAGGTCAGACTGGCTTGCTAGCCAGCTCCAGGAAGAACTCCTCCTTCTTCCTTCACCTCATTATGTGGCTGGCTGCTTTTAGAAATACATTTGATCTAAGCTCTTGTTATGTTAATTTTACATAAATGGTCAGATTTCTTAGCAGGCTTCTGCCCTATAATTGATTTCATTTGAATATAAACAGTAAGGGAGAGATTGTAGTCAATTTAAAAAGAAAATCTTTTCCCTTTATTAATTATCTCTGGGATTCCAAGCATATGCCATTGTGCCTGCTTTTCTATTTGGACCCTGAGGATTAACTCAGCCCTTTCAGCTCATAGGGCAAGTACTGCAGTGACAGTGTCACCTCTCTAGCCAATGGACACTTCTAAGTGTCATGGAATGCTTAAGCAATTCCCTGTTACAACTGTTTAAAACCCGTTCTAATTTCTAGGGCTGTTAAGACAGAGCATCCCAGAAGAACTGTAGTTTGTTGAATACCGTCTACCTGGGCACTTATTCTACCTTCGTTGGAAAAAATAGCATTGGAACAGGGGTCTCAGATGTAGTTTCTAAGCTAGTGGCATCATCACTGGGGACATTTTGGACCTGCTGAAAGTGGAAGACTTGAGAGTTTGTAACCATGACTACAGAAAGAACTCTTCTGGATTTCTATTTGTGTTCCTCATTACTACTGAAAAAGCCATTTCCTCAGCAATGCCACATGTCATAATGGCCACACTAAGATGAGGTTGAGCATAGAGACCAGATCTCAATATGTTAGATCAAGAGAAATTGGAAGATACTTAATAACCTTATAATGTTGTCCTCTGGCATTATACACACAAATGCCTCTCCCCCACATATCCAAAGTATCTATGATGATACCTGGAATCCCAGTACTCAAACAGGTGGGGACAGGCAGATCCCCAGGGCTTACTAGCTAACTAGCCTAGTCAAATAGGCAAGTTCCAGTTCCTTTCTCAAAAAATAAGGCAGAATGCTACTGGGATATCCAAGGTTTAACACACACACACACACACACAGATACAGACATACACAACAGACATACACACAAATTCACAAAGACACACACACAAATATATAGACACACAGAGACACAAACATACAAAGACATACAGAGAGAGACACACAAATGACACACACATAAACAGAAAGACACATGAAGACACATACACAAACACACACAGACACGCAAACATAAACATACACACAGACACACATCCATACCCAAACCCAAAGAATTGGCCACATCACACAGTACGCTGCTGTGGGGCAGAGCCATCAGACCTCACTTGTAGGATTCTAGCACACAGCAGATTCACATAACCATCTGCTACTTGAACATCCAATTTAGGCTTGGGTGCCCAAAGCCTAGCACTGTACCAGAGCAGGGAGCATGGGCTTAGAGCCTTGCAAGTGCTGAAGTTGCATTGTGTTGTAAGGGATAGTTAGCCTCTGCTCTGGAGGACCATGGACTGAGAATGCCATCTGTAGCTGAGTGGGGATTCTTTAGCATTCATGTAGTTTTTGGCACTTTTTGTAAGCCTGACTGGTGTGGACCTCTATTCTGCTACCTGACTGGTTCTCACTTTCATTGTTACTCAACCTCCACTTCTGAGCTTCTGTGACTTTGCTCATCTGTTTCCCACCTGCAATACTCTGCCTCAGTCACTGACAAGAGTATGCTTTCTGATTGCCTTTCAAAGGCTTATTGTAGAAAAGTCAGAAAATACAGGCAGGTGCAAAGAACATTAAACTATTCATAATATATTCATCCACCTAGAGATAGCTTCTATCCACACAATACACACTATTTTCCAGACCTTGTCACACAGACACAGATATACAGCATCTCTATACTATAATACATATATATATACCATATATATTATATATATACATCCATATACAAATATGTACATGTATATATTTGTGTATGTGTGTGTGTGTGTGTGTGTGTGTGTGTATACAGAGATGTATTTGCACACGCACAGGTATATGTGCATGAGGAGGCCAGAGAATGTTCAATGTCATTCTTCAGAAACTGCCTACCTTGTTTCCTGAGACAGGTTCTCTCACTGGCTTGGAGTTTATCAGGCAAGTCAGATTGGCTGGTCAGTGGCTCTAGCAGTCTTTGCATTCCCAGCTCTGGAATTGCAGTCCGCCACATCATACTCAACTCTGTTCGTGAGCTCATGCTTTCATGTTTGTGCAGCACATACTTTATAATACACATTTATACTGTATCACATATTGTAAATATTTCAGAAAGGACTTAATGTATAAAAAAGATATATGTAGATTATATGCACATCTTGTCCTAGAATGCTAAGGACTTGAACAGCCATACATGTGGTTCTTAGTCCCAATGCCTCCACAAATACTGTGGGCCAACTGTCTGTCCACATTTACCTCCCTCAATACACATTGCAGAGGTATTACATGGGTACTGTTGCATAGTTACTCAACAGCATATCTGAGCACCCATTTTCTAGTGTCCTTGGCACATAAGATGTTATCATGTCAAAAAAAAAGTCTAGTTTTATTTTTGAGTTAAACCATCCCATCGCATTGTTTTATTTTGCCTTTCTTAGGGGACTAGTAATGTTGACCTGGCTTCTTATATATTTGTGTATTTTTATTTCTTCTTTTGGGTTTTTTGTCCTGCTTATTTATTTATCTTTATCTATTCTATATTCCTTATACATGGATATGTTGTATTTTCGACACATTCTTCTCATTGCCTTATAGTGTCCCCTTTCCTCCCCTTTCTCTTTCCCCAGAATCTCCTTTATTTCTCTAGACAATTTATTTCTTCTTTTTTCTTTTTTTAAAGATTTATTTACTTATTATACAGTATACAGAAGAGGTCACCAGTCCAGCCTGAATGTTTAGTTCTAATTGTGTGACATGTAACCACACAAGATTTTATGCATTTATATAACCTAGGAGCCATAAGCAAGAAAAAACACAGAATGTTTATTTTTCTGGAGATTGCTTAATTTGATTAATGAGACTATCTCTAGTTGTAGTCATTTTTTTTAAAAAAAAATAATATAACTTTTTTCTTTATGGCTAAAGACATTCCATTTTGCATGCCACATTTAATTTATCTTATCTTTTGACTAGGAACATACTTCAAGAAATGCTGATGGGCAAGTGCCTCTGCGATGTGTTAACTTGGAGTCCCAGAACATGAGCAGCTTTTTCACAGTGAAGACCTACTTGTTTTTGAGAAATCATCTCCAAACTAACATCTGTAGTTACTGGACCAGATCACATCCTACTGTCAGTGTGTCAGGGTTAGAGTTTTGCCCATATCCTCTCCAGCATTTGTTGTTACATGTTTTCTTAATGTCTGACACTTTGTGGTGAGATGAGTCTTTAGTGTAGTTTTGACACACATTTTTCTGATGGCTAGTTGTTATGTAAGTACTAATTTTCAATTTGACAAAACTTAGACACACTTGGGAGAAGAACTTTTGGGCCTGTCTATGGGGGATTATCTGGATTACATTAGTTAAAGTAGGAAGACTCATCCACTGAATGTGAGACCATTCTCTATATAGGGGATCCTGAGCTGATTAAGAATGGACAAGGAATGCTGGTCACAGGCATACATGCATGAATTCATTGCCCTCTGCCTCTTGACTAGGGATGTGACTAAACAGCTTTCTCAAGCTCTTTCTGTGTGACTCTCTTAACAGAGAGAGACTACAACCTGAAATTGTAATCTAAAACAAACCCTTTATAGAAAATTTGTTTCTGTTAGTGTGCTTCATCACAACAATCATAAAGTTGAACTTTTCATATTTTCATTGCCTCCCCATTGTAAGACCTATGGAGTTTTTCCTCTCTCTCTCATTGACATGAGACATGAATCATATTCATTCTGTCATTGGCTGGCTTATGTCCTCTGTGATATTTTGGCTCATAGCAACCTTTACTTTACTTTTTGGACTCCCTGACCATCCCATGCTTGATGTTGCAGTTGCCTATACTTCTCCTCTTGTTTGAACCATAATGCTTTTATTTCAAAACTTCATTGTTACAGAGTATTTGTACATTGTGGTAAGCTATATTACAAAAAACGCTGAATGGCTAATAGCTAACAGGAGAGAGAGGTGGGACTTCTTGGAAAAGAGATGAAGAAGAGGTGCCATTAAGATGTGTAATGTGTCAGACTCACAGAATGGGAGAGTTAAAAGCTAGATGGTAGAATATAGATTAATAAAAATATGTATTAATTTAAGTTATAAGAGCTAATTGGATAAGCCTAAGCTAACAGCCAAGCTTTCATAATTAATAATACATCTCTATGTTGTTATTTTTAAGCTAATGGCCCAAAGAAAAATTTGGCTACATATGATATCCAACATGAGGCAGGACCACACTGAAGGGGAGATCACTCCCACTGGTACTGTCACAATTGTCACCTGGCCCTCTCTGTTCAAGGGGAGTTAGAAAAGTGGGCTCAGCCACTTCCTAGAACTGGAGTGGTAAACTCAGCTCATGCTCTCAGGGTATCAAGAGGGACAGGGTGAGTTACCAGAGCCCCTTGACAGTAGCCTAGCTATGTAAAAAGTCAGGTCCAAATCCAGAAAACCTCTAAACAGATATAGTATGTTTGAGTATGCTTAGGTGTCCCAAAGGAAAATCCAGCCCATAGCTTCTGGTTCCACTTCTGGGACCAAGTGCTTTCTGCAGAGTCCTAGCACACTCTGGAGCAGGGGCAAATTCTGAAGGAATTTGCACAGCTTCCCATCACCACCTCGAACTGAGCGAACCAACAACTACAGGGGTCTCTGAAGGACAGACTCAGACCCTGACCAGAGAGGTGAAAGGAGGCACACAAACCGAAGTGCCACAACTGACCAGGAGCCATCTAATCATGAACCACTGAAGCCATGGGCAAACGTCAGTGCAAAAAATTACATAATAATACAAAAGACAACATGGTAACTCCAGAAGAGAGTGGCGATCTTACAAATACAAGACCTGAAATGAGCAATGAAGAGGAAACAGATGGAAGCAACACCAAAAATTCCTTTTTGATGATAATCGAAGCTCGAAAAGAAGATATGAAAAAAAGCCTTAAAGAAATAGAAAAAAATAAAAACAAAAAATTGGAAGAGATGAACAAATCTATGAAAGAAACATGCCAGGAACTGAAAGCTGAAATAAAAGCTGCAATAGAAACAATAAAAAAGGCACAAAATGAGGCAAAGATGGAAATAGAAAACCTGAAAAAAAAAGCTGGAACCACAGATACAAGCATAACAAACAGAGTTCAAGAGATGGAAGATAGAATCTCTGAAGTGGAAGACTCAGTAGCTCAAATAGATATATCAGTCAAAGAAAATAGTAAAACTAAAAAAGCCATAACTCAAAATGTTCAGGAAATCTGGGACACCATGAAAAGACCTAATTTGAG